>UCOJ01000508.1:0-94517 GCA_900474305.1 Cecidostiba fungosa | reverse complement strand
GCAACGAATAAACAACAGAGTGTTCATCCGACTGCTGCTTCTTCTTTGTGCTCCCAGAGCACCCTCCCAGCTTCCCCGATCATCCGTGACACAATAAACAATTATTTTTTGAATGAGAAGTAATTTGTGTAATCATACAGTTCATTTGAATGCAAAAGAATTAAAGCTACCTGATAAGAATCGTGGCTCGATTTATTTCTAGCCTACCGATTTGAATGAAATACGAAAAATAATTCACTGAATGAAAAGAAAATCTGCGCGAGTGAATATACCTACGTTCCAGGGTAAGGTTAACATCAATTTTGTCGTCTCACCGTTTTAAAAAATATTCGCTTTTGGAGCATATGAAATACTGGATTATTAATTACCGTAAAAATGGCAAATATAAAGCAAGCATTCGCGCACTAGCGTTAGAATATAAAAAAAATTGCTAACATTTGTAATGCTGGTTCGAGGTGCTTATCACACACTCTTATGGAAAACGTAAGATTTTCATATGGTTGTGTCCTGCAAATCAAGTCTGGCCTATGGATGATCTCTCCCAATCAACGTTCCTGCAACGTTACGTGCTATGTGCGAATGTGCGATTGTTAAATATATCAGATGCTAAGCTTGTATAATTTTATATTATAGTCTACACCCAAGACAGTCATCGCCTAACACTACAAGATAAAATAAAATTTAAAGCTTCTCTGTCAAACAAGCTTCTAAAACATTTTAACAAGCAATAAAACTAGATATAAAAAAGATGTTGACAGAAGAAATATAATCGAAATGAGAAAGAGAACATCGCCGCAACAGAATTTTAGGAATTTCAAGTTCAAAATCTCGAAACTAGCAGGCTTCTTGACGGCCATTAATATTGAAATGTGTAAACGATCGAGCATAATGAAGCAGCAGTCAGAAGCGGTCGGCGTGCGCCACATAGCATCGTATAATTTATGGCAGATAAAATCTTCGGAGTAGTCGAAATTTACTTACTTGACGTTTTCATTTAGAATAAAACTTTTTCTTCTGTAGTGCGACTGTTTCTTTTATTGCCTAGTTTTGGTGGACATCTATGAGATTTTTTCACGATCATAAATTCGACTCGCGGGAGTTCCTAATATTATACTAGCAGAAGATGCTGCAAGTGCACCTCTGTACATAGGGCCACTTGACGTCGACAAGCGACCTGGCCGATCACCGATGACTCTCGACCAAAACGGAGCATTTCAACCAGAATAAAGACACCATCAGCGACATCTATGTTAGCCTTCTTTCCCCATTTTTCTAACTTTTCTTCCGCCACACCAAATAATAATTTGTAAATAATTATTATATGCATCAAAGTCGCGTAAAAAATATTGGAAAGCTAATCGTTTTAAAATATTTTATTAAAGCGTTATATGTGATTGCGTAAATATTTATAGGCTGTCAACATCAATATTTAAAAAAAAGTGCTGCAAAATTGATGCACTTTCATTGTAGAATTTTTAATATAAGTGTATGGGTATAATAAGTAAATAATTAATAATAATACCTAAAATAAGGTGATAAAAATCATATGCAGCCAATGCACACCACACGCATCTCCGCTTCAAAATTACCGAATAACAGCACATCGTCTGCCAATCATCATAAATCGTAGTCTAATGAATTTCACATTCGAGCCACAAAGGACACGCGCGCGTGCGGACAGCACGCACAATAAGAACGTTCAGAAAAGAGAGAAGCGGAGAGGAGACCGTTTTAATCGCCGCGGGCTGTCGGGCTTATTTACGTCGATTGAATTTTTCGTCTCGTCGGCGACGACGTACGATCTCGTGCGAGCGGCTGCAGCGCCGGCCGCAACAGCAGGGGGCTCTCGTCGATGAATCGCGCCGTATCAGCGTTATCGTCCACTTTGCATGTGACGAGAATCCCGAAGAACAAGAGGAATCGAGAGGAAGGATGTTGGGGAGAGAATGAAGGGATTATGTATGGGAAGAGAAAAATCGAGGGTTTAATGAGCTGACTAGACGACTGATGCGTTGACAAGATTGAAAAACGAAAAATTTTGTGGTTTTTATTATTTTGTTGGAATTATGAATTCTTTATAGAATGGTTATTACTGAATTGGGTTTAATAGTATTTTTTTAATAAATATATCTTTGTAGGATTATATTCCCTTGTTTTTTTTTGTTAAGAAAATAGGAAGTAAGTATACTTTTTTTTTAAATACGATTTTGGAAAATAAATTTTGTAATTTCAATTCATTATCAAATTATAGTTTATTCATAAAATAGCTATGAACAGTGAAACATTTTTAATGTTTGTAAAAAATAATAATAATAATTCATACAAATAGCTATGTATTTATCAATACAAAAATATGAAAAAAAGCCTCTCTAAGAGCTACTTCTTTTTGTATGCAATTGCAATACAAACTTCGCAAAGAAGATCTGGTGTGTTAGTCAACGATTTGAAATTTGGTATTTTTAAAACGTTAGTCGAGCGTGAAACAATGAGCTTTATTGCTTTAGCTTTTAAATTGCAAGCGTTATGCCGATCGGCAAGCTTGAGCAGGTCTACGACTTTATCAATACACAAATTTTTACACATCAACTTTTCACACTTGTCCTTAAGTCCATCGATGTCATACTTATCCGCTGCAAACAAAATATCACCGGCGTTCAACTCGATGTTGTCGACCTGAAGGTTAATCTTACCAGCGTATATGAAACGAAGCATTTCAGTAAAAGCGCTGTATTTGATGTCTTCGATATCTATCGTTTTTTCCTGTTTTTCCCTCATTTCGTTTTGAAACATAGCCATAAAAACAGGACTGCTCTTTACAAGAATACACTTGTGCGCGAGCGAAATTTTACCTTCAACCATGAATGATATGTCACTGAAAGCGTTGCCATCCAAGAGGTATTCATATCTATCGAATTCTTTCAGTCTTAGCGTTGTATCTTCTTCTTTCATACTTTCATCTTGTTTTTCTCTTTCTTTGTCACAGGATGCGTATATTTTTATTTCACACTCGATCATTATTTTCGAAGAACTGAGAATCAATCCGTTATCTTTGTTCGTAATAAAATTTGTCTCAATGAACTCGTAGAATCCCCACATTGCTTCTGTGTCGTTTTGAGTGTTGTACGTTTTTTTATCAGTAACTTTAGTTCCGACGATCTTGTTCTCATTGTTTACAAATCCAAACGAGGTGGTTGCTGTGACGAGGTTTTTTGAAAATTGGTATAGTGCGATCGATACCGATTTGCCATCGCGTCCTTTCACGCCTTTCGGATACAACCATAATTGCCACTCGAACGCCATCTCATCGATTGTTGCTTTGAATTTGGGTGATCTCATTTTTTCTCCTGCTTTCTTGAAATTGAAATCTAAGTAGTCGATTACCCAAGTGTATTTATATGATTGTAAATCCGCGTTAATTTTCCCAACGGCATCATGACTATTAGTAACCATCTCGACAATTTTAAAATAGCACTTTTAAGATTCGCTTTTAAATCCCATTTGCACTTTTCACGAAGGTTACTGTCTGTAGAAAATATCTGAAATACTTCTGCTTGTTTAAACAACGTCAGTTCTGTTTGATAACTATGTTCGGTTATAGCAACATAGTATTGCGTTATTCATTGTCAAAATAAATAGATACAGTGTAGTAGGCAGATCGGTTAAGTAGGTGCGTTATCGTTGAGAGCAGGACGCTCACTGAGTCGTGTTATTGTTCTTCAAAACAAAGCGGTGAGCCGAATATGACACTTTTCAGAAAACATTGGCTATAATAGCATGTATGTATGCATACTTACCTTGCTGCGGCCGATAAAAATTTAGTATAGTCGAGATTTCTTAGATGATCTAATCTGCTGTTTGCGATGACGCGTTTATAGAACCATAAACAGAAATTCTTTCTTTGAGTTACTTGGTTGTGAAATATTGTTTTTCTACAAAACGAAAATAATTTAAATTTATCAATGTTTCTATGTCAATCCGCAAAGATTCTACTGTACAAGAATTTTTTAATTTAATCAATAAAATAAATAAAACAATTTTAAAATTACATTTGAACGGTCAAAATATCAAATTACAAAAAGCACGTTCATTTTGGGAACGTGTGCAATTATTATTATTACGTTATTTTACTATATATAGAATTCCACCAGAAGTTCTATTTTCCTCGTTCGTATACATTTATTGTTAATTAAATGGGATATTAATAGATGGATTTTTGAAAAACAGGAGAATAACAATATTTTATTTTTCATGATGTCTATAACATCAAAAATATGCATTTATTCATACAAATTTGCAAACAATAAAATAAATAAAATTTACAATTTTCATTAAAAATACTCATAAATACGTGAGTTAATTATTGGAAAGGAATCTTTTTCTTTGCAATGCGAAGACAAATTTCATGGAGGATATTTGGCGTTTCACCTAACGTATTAAAATCTGTTATATTGTCGACTTCGTCCGAATGACGAACAATAAGCTCTATTACCTTAAATTTTAACCAATTATTCCGATGAAGATCAGCAAGTTTGATGATTTCTACGGCATTATCAAGCCACAAATTTTCAGACATTAGTTTTATACACATGTATTTCAGTCTCTTCACGCAATAGATACCAGCTGCAACTAAAAGATCTGCGACAATTGATTTGACACTGATATTATCAAACTTGATGTTTACTTTACCAGTGTACATAAAGCGAAGCATTTCCACAAACACTTCGTATTTAACATTATCAATCGGTAACATTCCACTACCTTGTTTCGTTCCGGGTTTGAACAGAGCTTCAAATACACGACTGCTATTGGCGAGAATACATTTGTGCGCGTACAATTTTTTACCTTCAACAATAAAAGCTACGTCACTTAATGTATTGTCATTCATGAGATTTTCATATTCATCAAATTGTTGAAGTCGTGCTACGTTCTCACAAAAATCATCTTCTTGATCGCTGTACTCTGCATCTACTTCTAACTCTGGTCGTTCGAATCCATCAGTTTTACATATCTTTATTTCGCACTCAATAGTCAAAGAGTTATTATGGAACAGTTCGTTTTCATTGTTAACTACAAAACTTCGTTCGACAAATTTTTCAAATTCCCATTTTGCTTCAGATGCAAGTTTTGTATTGTATGTTTTTCTATCTATGACCTTCTTCTCAATAACTTGGCCTTTGGTATTAATAATGCCAAAAGAAACAACGGCTGTAACAATGCGGTTTGTGTAATTATAAAGTGAAATGGATAAATCATTCGATAAAAATACATTGCCCTTTGGATATAACCATAGTTGCCACTCAAATGTAGTCTCATCAATTTTTATTGTTAATTTTGGAGACCTTAACTTATGCCTGTGAAGTGTCGTATGAAAATCATCGGCAGTAATTGTCCACTTGTAATTGTATGATTTATTATCAGCGTCAACATCAGACTGGATACTACCAACCACTTTATGGCTATTCATCTTGACAATATAATTTTAAATTTTTTAGAAAACATTTTTGCTAAATCAAATCAGAATACTAATTGAGAATATCATCTAAATATGCAAATTATTGAATTATATCACTATTGATTTATAAGTTGTTATGAATCTATGTATTTATATAATGTGATAAAATTGGATGGATTATTACGACGCAATGGCAACAATCATAAACGTTGAAAAATTTCCACAGAGAATAGGTTTAATTTACGAATATTACTCCATATGGTACCTCTTCACTGGTTAAAATTATAAAATCTGGCTTATATACGATGTCATTTTTTAGTTAAAACCTATAAGCACTGTTCGTAAATGTCACAAAGTACCTTTTGACTCCTTAAAAATATAAAAATTTTTGTTCAAATAATGTTATGTTTTGATTAAAAATATATTATCAGCTGTCCTCTTCAATCCTTATATGATCTTATAGAAACTGCGACTTTTTGTACAATGAACAATACAAGAACGACAAATCGCATGACTGTGTCACTTCGAAGAGCTGAGCGCTTACTGAATCGAGTAGAGTTTAACGGTTGACACTTTTATTTGTTCGTCACACAACAACGGGATAAATTTATAAATACGTTTGCTGTTCTAACACCAAGTTGGTAAATAATAATAGTTAGAGCATAGAGATCCTTGACACCTACAGCCAAAGCCGTTGCTGCCTTCTACGATCGAGGGCGAAATTCAAAATTTTCACAATCACATATAAGCATGAATATTATAAAAATGCAAGAAATTTCACTTGTGATTCAAACATGCCGCTGCTTCTGTTCAGTTCATGTTTATCTCATTAACACACATTTTATGTTTTAAAAACCTTTTGTTATTTTTATAAGTTAATCCTCATTAAATATATGATATCGGCAGGCAGCTTAAGAAAATCAGTGCATGATATTCAATATGATTTCAAGAACTCTCCATGGTTCGCAATTGCATGGCAAACTTCGAAGAGAATATCCGGTGTACTAGTCAATAGTTCAAAATCTGGTATTTTGTTGAGTTCATAACTATGCAAAACAATCAATTTCATTGCCCTTAATTTCAAATATTGCACCTGATGCCGATCAGCAAGAATTAGGATTTGTACCGCATTATCGATGTACAAATCCTCGTAAATCATCTTTATACACATGTTTCTCAATCCATCAATGCAGTACTTATCGGCTGCAAACAATAGTTCTACGAGAATAGATTTGATACCATTGACCTCGAGGTCGATTTTACCAGCGTATATAAAACGAAGCATTTCGACAAAGACATTGTATTCCATATCATTGATTCTTACAGTATTTTCTCGTTTTTCTTTCATTTCGTGTATAAACATAGCAGCAAATACAGGACTGCTATTCGCAAGGATACACCTATGAGCTCTCAACATTTTACCTTCAACGATAAATATCACATCGCTAAATGCGTCGTCATTCATAAGATGTTCGTATTTGTCGAATTCTCCGAATCGAAATATATTCTCCTGTTCTTTATCAATTTCTTCTTTTTTCTCTCTTTCCTTCATATCACTAGCGTACACGTTTATTTCGCACTCAATTATTACTGTGGAAAAATCATGGATCAACTTATTATCTTTCGATATGAAACCCGCCTTGACGAAATCTGCGATTGTCCAAATTGCTTCAGATTCTCTTCTCGTGTTGTACCTTTTTCTATCGATAGATTTAATTTGAACAACCTTGTTTTCATTGTTAACAAAGCCAAACGAAACGTCCGCTATAACGACGTTATTTGAAAAGGTATAGAGGGCAATAGATATCGATCTACCATTTAATCCTCTCATACCTCTCGGATACAACCATATTTGCCACAAAAAATCCTTGCCATTAAAAGTTGCTTCAAATTTCGGTGACGTTATCTTTTCTCCTTTTCTCAATAAATTTATTTCGTAGTCGTTGAATTTCCAAGTATATTTATACGATTGCATCTCAGAGTTAATCTGGCCAACAGACATCTTGATAGTTTAAATGTGCACTGAATGTTTTCGCTAAATCTTCACAAGCATTGATTATGTCCAATGTATAAAAGTTATTTCTTCAAATTAATAACGTTGATCTTTAGTAAAAAGCTTATATTGATTGCTGTTATACACAATATGAATATCAAATTCCACTTTTATTTTTCAATCGCACAGCGACAACTGTCTCACTCTACAGAAAACATTTGACCATGAATACGTATTTATAAACACCTTCCGTATTCTGATACGAAATTGTCTAGAGAAATTTCAGAAGTGGGGGATTTCCAATACCAACCTACGCGACTTGTATATAGATCGTAGACAGGATTGTCTTTTTACAATTACTTATTATTAGCAAAAATTCAGCACACGAGAAAATTGTAAAAACGACACAGTATCAGTTCTCTAATTTTTTGTTGAAATATTTCAAAATTTTCAACAAAAATATTCCTAAACTATAATATTTTCTAAGCTTTAAAACAAAAAACAGCATTATTCCCTGTTTCTCCGCTTTTGAAATTCAAAACTAAAGCAACCAACAGGAGCAAAGAAGCACGTATATACACTCCGAGAGGCATTCGCACTCTCGTTACCCACTAGAATTATCGGTCCGCGAAATAAGTCAACGGCCGCTAGCGCGAAATGCGCCGTCGTCGCCGCCTCTCTCTCTCTTTCTCTCTCTACTCTCATTCTCTTTTTCGCGTTATCCTGTACCTTTTACTCTCCCCTTATTTACCTTTATTCTCGACCTCGGTAACTCCTCCCAGTCCTCCCCCGAGGGCCATTCCTATTTGTCCTCCTGAGAGCGAAACCGTGTCGCTATGGCTCGTGCGAGCGCGCGTCTCAAGGAGTGGTGAAAGAATATTTTGAAAGAAGAGACTGGATTACGCAGGGATTAAATTAGATTCAATATTAAAATTTTCCCTGAGTCTCGAAATACCCCGAGATTCGAGGCTCTGCTGTTCGTTGTTTTCTTAATGAATAATTAAGGGCTCAGTGCGATTATGGTGTAACGAGTTTATTATAATTATGTATTTTTCAATATTACATAGTTATGTATGAAATTTCATAGTTGATTTATATATACATCAGTAGCTATACACGTATTTACTGCACGATTAAGAAAACCATTTTAATCAGTCCGAAATCTCATCCCTTATCTCCATATTCCCGAGTAATCCACTCTTGCATTCTTATACGTTCCCGGCTCAGATTAAGATCGCCGAGGAGCGCGGATAGAAATAAAAATTCAGATATATATCCCGAGAAAATTAGAAAGAGCCGAGCGCAGCAGGTAAAACTCGTCGTCGGCAGCCTGTTTTACGGCCGTCGAAACAAGCTCGACGCTTACGACGACGACGACGACTACGCGAGCTTGCATCTACGCCATGGCTTTCGCGTATAATGCTCCTCGGGCTTTTAGAGCTTTCTTCTGCCGTAGCGCCGAGAGAAAGGGAGAGAGCGAAATCAGAAACTCTTTTTTATTACTTTCGGACTTTTAAAGCTCGCTGTTGGCGTGCGAGCTTTTCATGGCGATTTAATGACATTCGAGAGCTTTTTTATTAATTCTTCAAATTGATATTGCGCTGGCGAGAGTTTAAAAACAAAATCTTTTTAGAACAAGATAATGCGAACAATTCGGGTTATGAGAATATTGCGTGAATTCTTTAATTGGGCACGCATTATATTGAAGTAATCAGCTGTAATTTATTATACCCATGCAAAACCTAACAATTTACGTTCCAATAAAATATTGACGCTTTTATTACGCATGCTAATGTAGTTTACTCCGACGACCATCATAATAAAACCTGCCAAATCCAAGTCTAACCACAACAATCATCCAAAACAAAAAAGAAAAAATTTACCGACGATAATCGTCAACTCCATCCCTCTTCAGCGCATAATTTACGCATCGATATATCACTCGCCGCCGCAATAATAAAAAAAAGCGTCCGAGAGAGACCGGGACAAACAAAAATCTCCTTCCATCCGAAAAAAAGGTCCGCCATTAAAATGTGCGATCCGACTCGTAAAAGAACGTGGCGCACAGAAGGACGCGTTTCGCCGTGTCTAACCACCGTTTTACAATGCGATCAAACTCGCGACGCGCCGCCGTAAATCAAACACTCTCCCGAAAAATGTCCTTAAAACGCACACGCCTGTATACACGATAAATTAATAGGCATTTTACGAGCTAGCTTTTCAATTAAACACATGCGACCGAAAAACTCTTCGTTATGAGCACGAGAGAGAGAGTCGCCTTTTTCGGACAGTCGATGAATTAAAGGCGGACACGCGGGGGAGATGTGAAAAAAAAGCAGGACCTTTCGCTTTGTCGTATTCGCAAGCGCGACACGGCCGGGATTAGTCGATTGAATAATTCATTGTCGTCGGCCTTGTCAAAGAGACGCGGAGACTGTATGTTGTGTTTGTGTCTGTACTCCTTTTGCCTTTCTTCGCGGCCTTTCTTGTGCGACGTTAACTCTCTTGCGTTCTTTTCAGACTTCATTTTTACTCTTGTTGTGAATGTTGAGGGTATGCCACGGTCGAGAGAGAGTAAATAAATATTTGTACGCTTATGGCTGCTATTTTTGAATGTCGGTCGAAAGGTGCATACTTGCTGTATAAGGTAATCAATGAGAATTGTAAATTTGCAGTAAAAACTTGCAGTGAATTTTAATACGTAGCTTTTTATTCCTGAATTTTCGGAAATAATAGTATATTGCGTATACCAAGTGGATGGACTGTGGAGTCTGCAGTACGAGCCCACTTAGCCCACGATTTACAACATATTTTTTCGTAAAACATTTAAATCGCGATTTATACTATTTCACGATTATCATTTCAAAATTCTGACGTTAGCTGCCAACACGGACATCCTCCTTTCAATTTCAATGTCATTTTGCTCTCTTCACCGACCGCGACGTCCTCCCTTTATTTTCTCTCTTCTCGTACGCCTGTGTACGTGTCAACGCAAGATACATACACCGCGCTCATGAACACGCAAGACCGACTGCGCCGAATCACTCATAATTCGCTATATCTCTCGTTCTTTTTTTTTCTCTACTATATCCAGACACACACATACACATACAGGTATATTATATCGCTTACCCTCTACTGATCCCTTGTTTATTTTGTTTCTCGTCGGCATATAACGATATTCATTCGGCTCTCGGCCGCATTACAAGCGTAAATCTCATTCGGCGACTCGGGCAATAAAGCCGATCGATAATTTATTCGCGGTATATCGAGCCTATACGCGTTGTGTATGAAATTTTTTTTTGCCGATTTCTTCTTTCGTCGGACGCGGATCATGATTTATAAGCGAAGAATCTGCGCATGGACTGTACATAAGTCCGAATATAATCGAACGACGTTATCTCTCCTCGGAAACACTTGTAGCCGATGCGATTTAAAAGGCCGCTTATATAGATGGGTGATCGGTTCTCTTGCTGCACACTTGATTAAATAAACGCCGTGTGTGTAATATAACGTTCGGGGAATAAATATTCGGCTTTTATGCGAACTTAACGAGTATTTATATGCGGGGCAACCTGTTAAAGCATTATTGCGCTTGCGCTTATATGCGAGTTAAAAGTATAGATTGTTTCTTGGGCGCAGCTGCGGCGCATACTCCAGGACGAGTATTTTATTGCCGAGCTACATTTCTTCATCGAATGTGTGTTTATGAGCGAGCGCTCGCCATTTGCCGGGGAGAGAGAAAGAGAGAAGACTGTGGGTTGGGGATTATTTATATTTGTGAGAAATATATGTTTGGCTTTGTATTTAATAAAATGAGGATTGGAAATTACATGTTGTAATGAAATTAGCCGAAGGTCCGAGAGTGAACGTATAGTGATAACAGGGAAAATATTTATAAAAATTATTGAAAAATAAATATGATTCAGATTTTAATTTATGTTCAAGTAGACATTGTGAAACGTATTTTCAAGGTATGGATATTACACACCGTGTAGTCTCAAACAAAATAACAGAAACTATAAACCCCACCCAGCACTCTCTCATTCTTACATCTCCTAATTAACTATCCAATAATGAAACTCGGAAGTAAAACCCCCGTTATTTTTGAACCCTCCTTCGTAAAAGAAGCGCAACAGTGTATCTCTCGGAAAATGCAATTACGTGCCGCAGATCCGCGGGCTTTAGCGTCGCAAATAAGAGTTCGCGCAATACACCCACACACACACACACACACTCACGCATCAGAGAGAAAGAGCCTAAAGGAATGATTAACGAACGAAGCGCGCAACTGAGCAATTACATCTCGCGTTAATCCGTATAAATTCCAGGCAGATCCAAATTTACAGAAGCGAACGCGTCCACGTGTCTCCTCTCGGGCAGCTGTTTCTTTCTTTTTTTTCCCGCGCCTAATCCAAGCGGCCGTTGCACAGAAGAAAAAAAGCAAAGGAAGAATATCCCCCAGGACTTTATCTCTCCGATAAAGCCGGCAGCGGCGTATCTGCAATATTGGTCGGGGTAATGGGAGAAACGGAGAAGCGACCAGCTGAGGCCCAGAGAGAGATGAGTCATTGGTCGCATCGGGAGCATTATACTACGGCTGGGTCCGAATTCGCTGGTATAATAATAAATAGCCGGGCTACTACTGGCATGGATTAGCTCCGTGGCTTCATTAATTCTCCTGAATAATCCGAGACTCGATATTTCAAGAAATTCTCCGATATATATATATTCGATCTCTTTGTATATATATATATATCCCTTTCGCTCGATATCTGCTTCTTATTCTGTGTGTAACACCAGGCGCGCTTTCGGGCAGATAAAGCGAAACAATGGTTTTCCGTATAACCGACTGGAGCGACGGCCGGAGGATAGTCATAATCAATGTGAATTATTGGCCGATTAGCCGGGGATACGTTGATTTTAATAAATCGATCGAGGATGCGTCGCTCTGCAGCTACTTTCATTAAAACTGATTAGACGCTCCAGGAGAAAGGGAATTTCCTGGGGGTTTGTACGTGGGTATTAGTATATTTATGGATGATTATGGAAGGTGTTATAATTGTGATATATCGCAGGCGCGTTATTGTATTTTTGGAGGGAGAGTCTTGTGGGCCGAATGGAAGGAGGTAAATTGGTCTCGGGATGGTTAATGGCTAATTTGTGTGGTTTGGAAGAATCGTTTGCGAATATTCGGAGGGTGCGATGCTTTCGTGAGTTGATGATGAGGTGAATGATTGATTTTTGCATTGACGCGGTATTTTTTGAATGTTTTTTACAAAATTTTAATATTATATATATTATCCATTCTTGAATGTAAATTAAATTGTTCTCTCTAAAATTATAAAATGCAAAATTTTTCAATAAATACTCGAATATCTGAAAAAAATCTTTATAGATATGCAACTAAAAAAAATCATTGAATATCGACTTTCTGCTTTCCTAACGAAATCAAAGCACTATATATACACGATAGTCACATTTCACCGAAAGTCGTAAAAGCCAACACACATGTAAATCGACGGAATCATCAACTCCAGAAGCTACCTTCACAGCTCGCAAATTGCAATCTATACGAAACCCAACACCGCACTTGCAGAGCCACTGATGATCCGAACTCGTCCTCTTTTGCTAATGTAGCTAATGCTCGAGCCCGGCAGAAAAAGCCCGATGTAGCGCGTCGATAAAGTGATTGAATTTCAGCGTTTCACGCGTCGTCCCGATCTTAGAACGTCGTGTGCTCTCACACCCGCATACATAAAATGCAATCACATCAGCGGCGCGACAGACGTGTCGGGATGTGATGCAGCGAGGCGATAGCGTTTCGCGGCTCGTAAACCCCAAGAGCGAACGAGATCTATTTAACATATTATATACGCCGGTGATGTGGTATAGTATCAGCATCTGCGAGCTGGTATGTGTGAATATTGACGGCGCTTTGGAATTATTAAGGGGACTTTTGCTACCGATCGTTATGATTTTTTTTTGTGCTGGAGTTTATGTGCTTTGAAATGTGAGACTTTTTGAGGACTATAACGAGGGTGAATTTTTATAAAATGCGAAATATAACTTTGTGCACGTTTTTTAAAAGATTTTCATAAATTATATCTGCGTGCTGGAATCGAATCGTAGCCAATTAGCGATCGAACGTATGAGATATTTAATTACACGAATAACGCAAAATGTCTATCCGAATTAAAAATCCAAAGACTGATGTTAAAAACGTAAAAAAACGAAAAGCGAATACACAGACAAACAGAAACAAAGCGCGAAAACTCGTCTTGGTTACACACCCATCTGCTATTCGGTCTCGTGGCTAGTAAACGATACGAGAATCCTGCCACAGCCAGAACGACCATTATACATAGCCTGCGTTATCGTCCAGCCCGTATAAACAAATGTGGCAGTGGACAGTAACCAGCTTTCTTATCGTAATCAGGAGCTTCTTTTATTTTTCAGACTATCAAGCTTACGCTTCCAGTATGAAATCACCGATCAAATAAACGGTAGCAGCGCAACGACAGACACGTGGGAAACGATTACACTTTTCCTTTTTCCATTCGTATAACGTGTTCTGTTCTCTGTTCTCGTGACGTTTCTGATAAGTATATTTTGCTTCTCGAGTTACGTTTTGTGCTATACTCAGTGCGTTTCAGATAATTATAAAATAATCAATAGAAAAAAAGCTCTCCCACAATATAATCTCCAGAAATTCATCGATCCATAAACTCTATGTTATTTCAAAGTTGTCGACCGGTCGCTCAGTAGAGCCGTAATAGTGTCACAAAGGCTCCCCGTAACCTCTCACTCGCTCTGGAAGCCGCAGAGACACGGGGAATTTGTAAGGAATTTCGTTAGAGGATCTAAACAATATCCCAGACGCGCGCGACGCGGCTCTCCTCTCTTCGTGCGCCACGCAGTCGACGTTATTGGGATTAGGGTATATATTCTCTATCTCTCCGCGACGTCGTATATATTTAAGAGAAAGAGAGAAGGGAGGCATCTGTTGCGCTTCCATAAGCAACATTTACATAATCGCCAGGGCTCCTCCGCACGGAGTTTCTCTATATACACCAGCTTCTTTTCTTTTATATATGCGCGTGTATTATTGTATATATCTATATACACAGGCTCGGATGAGTGACAGTCTGTTCCTTTCCACGATTTCCCTTTGCTCGCTCGCGCAGACTTTTCGAGGGGGAGGGATATAGGCTTTCTTCTTCCTTTATTTCTTTCTTTCATATTTTACGCACAGTAGCGGGGCAGAGCCGCAGCCGCGTTTTGCTTCGCGGAGTAAAGTCTCGTCTTGTTGCGTAGGGCTTTGCCTCGTAGAGTCCGTGTCAAAAAGTCATTAAAGTATTTCGTGTCTTGCGGGGAGACGAGCGAATGCCGTCGGATATAGCTTGGATAATTGTATTTTCTCGAGTTATTATTTATGCATTGAGAGAGGCCGGAATTTTTTTTCTTTCTTTTACCAGAGTTGCAATAAGATTGTCGTTTTCCGTGATTTCAGCTGATGCCTCTGAGGTGAATTTAAATTAAATTGTAATGCGAATAATTTATGGATGCAAAATAATGTAATTTTCTTTTATTAATGTTTGATTTTGATGCTTTCGTAAAATGAAATAATAAGAGAGGCAAGATGTGAGATAAAATGCCTGATGTAATATGATGTAGCTGTGATTTTTGGCATAAAAATTTTAAGTGAAATGTAAGACATGATGAATGAGACAGGAAGAAGAAGGAATGTTATCCGTTTAAAAAGGATAAAGCCGATATTAAACGTCTTCATTACCGAGACGGGGCCTTCTCGATCAAAATGATTAGTCATAATCTTAAAAGCTCATCCATGCATGGGTCAATCAATATTACAAGGCTTATCATAACAAGATATCTCGTGTTAGCTTTCGAAGATGAAAAAAGATTTAATATACAGAGCTAGATAGCTTAATCACTCAACTTTTTCTCACTAATTGAATACCTAGATGTGTGTCTTATCTACATTTTTTTTCATCTCTGGAAACACCATACAACTTTTAATTTAAATTCAACTTTTTTATAATAAAATTATTCATAGAACCCAAGAAAATAAAAAACAAACTTATAAATCAATCTCTATCTCCCATCAGGCTCTCAACCACTTAAAATTTTTCCTCAACAAAACCCATCAAACTGAAGCCGATCGCGTCCGCGGCATCGAAAATCCCAATCGGGCATTAAAAGACAATTCGAAAGAAAATCAAAGTTGGATCGAGTCGACTTAAGAAGAGCATCGTCCCCTCCCTGCATACCACAGTACATACACAAGCGTACAACTACCCTCTCGTTCAAGCTACAAATATTCCCAGCGTATATATATGGATAAACATTGCTCTTCGAGGAACTCCGTATGCATAACAATGAATCCCCAATGCGACTTCGCCCGCTCGCGCGCGAGTTACAAGCATCCGACGCCCTCTTCGTCGTGGGAGGAAGGAAGGAAGAGAGAGAGGACTCTTGCAGCAGAAGCGAAACGTGGGAGGAGAGACTCTCGCTCTCTTTCCACGTGATGAGGGAGGAGAGAGAGAGAGAGAGCGAGAGTGTTATAATTTGCATGTAGCGAGAGAGAGAGAAGACCTCAACCTGCTGCTACTGCAGCGTCCGCCTCGTCGAGGTCGTCGTTTCGTGAGGTGGATGTCCCTGCCTATGTATAAGCTGAGAGAAGTTATTCATGGAAATCTAAGAGCGATACAATTTTTTTTGTTGGAAATTCTTATTGCGTCGTAAAGTGTGAGAGATTTTTTAAAAGATATTTCTATTTATGAGAAAATAATATTTTTTTTAAAGAATTGTTCTCCAATTTTCAATATTGAAAGAACAATTGTATACACTACATCCGATAGATTCTAAAATAGCAGTACATTAAAACACACTTTAACAACCCGAAACAATTTGCCCTACAAGCACTCGCCTCTTAATATTCCTATCATAAAATTTTCATAACACAGCTTACTAAGCCCATTACATCTCCCGTCTCTAATTCTTTCATTCATTTTATCTCTCTACTGCCAGTCACTAGGTTGAGTGGAATACGTCGGCTCGCAGCCCTTAGACCCTACTTCCTATACGGCTGATCTATATATACGTATATATGGATACAGAGAGAAGGTGAAGTGAGGCGAGCGAGCGACGCCGCATACGTAATGATTCGACGGGGCACAAGACACGCTGCTACTGTACGTGTATTATATATAGCGCGCCAAGTGAGATAGCGAATAAGCGTGAGGGCGGCGAGCGCTATATATACACTGCCATTGTTCTGGGCGGCAGCTTTCACGCGAGGAACACCCCTCCGAAAACAATTTTCAGGCGCGTTTTCCACCCTAGAATGCCAATGTCTTGACTTCACGATGCTTGTATATAGTTTCGTTAGGAATTGTCTGAATATGAGTTGGTAAGACGCGTGTTCGATGTTTTTAGTGGCTTTGTATCGTGTGAAATATAGAATACAAATTTTATAGTTTTTATGAAAATATAGTTGTAGGTTTGTCGCAATTTAAATCGCGATTTTATCAAATTATCCTTCAGACATTCCATATAAAGCCTTCGTAAATAAATCTTTCCTTGGAATTTTTCAATTATGTAAAAATAAAAGTAGGACAATAACATCACGCGGTTTCTTCGCAACATAATTAAATTTAAACAAATGACCAAACCTCTTTTCCATAAAAAGTAACTTCAAGGGTACTTATCTCAAAATATTGAAAATGAGTAGATGCACGAGTCCTTTGTTGTCTGAGATGTAATCTCTTTCACCTGCAAGCTGCAAACCTCCATGCAAATTCGTTAAGTAGATACGTGATTGTTCGTTGTCCATCTTTGTTGTCTGTGTCAATCTGCAGAATAAAATAGTTGCATTAATATACTGTCACGTAGAAAATTATTATCAAAAAGGTTCATTGCGTTTCTATTTAAATAAAATCATGGAAGTCTGTTACAAACTTTAACATATGGTATATAATGCAATTTTGAATTTTTTTCATCAATTGTAACTTGTTATCACAGAAATCATTATGAAATTTTTAAAAATAAATTTAAAACTAGGCGAGCCATGACCAATTATTCAAAAATTTAAATTGTACACTGCATATACAATAAAATCATTAATTTTTATCATAAAAAAGTCGTATGCTGGAAAATAATTAAAATTACCTATTTTATTGTTGTTTTCTCTTATATCACATTAATTTCTCAACTTTCTATAAATTTTCAGAACAATGCAAGAAATATTTGAAATTTTCGTATGATTTCAGAAACACACAAAGACTAAAACTGAGCGATATGCTAAAGGTACTACTTGCTCTGCACTGACTCGAAGCTGGATTACAACTGCCCGTTCTTACTCTCCTCTGCACTAATCGCCTTCGTCGGAATGCCACACATGTATATAAGAAATGCGAGCTTGCAAAAACCAAAGCGTTGCGGGTGCTACCTATACTCGATGTGCTCGCAATAATGTGTCGACTAATGGATCAAAAAGGTATAGTAAGCTGAATTCGTGCAGTATATTCCTTCTGGAAATTTCCTATGGTATTCTTTTTAAATTGAATAAAATTATTTTTATAAAAATGAATTATATTAAATAATAGATTATACTATATGGTTTAAAACAACGTATCTGCGAATTTAAAAAAAATTCATAGAAAATTCGACTGCGAGGATAGATGTATAATTTAATGCAATGGAAAAACACTTCCTGCGCTTGTAAGTCTCTCGTGTCACTTAGCATCACAAAAGTGTCTAGTGCTTAAATTCACAGACATAAAGAGAAATGCGCAAGTCTACGGAAACAACGTACACAGAGTTGCTTTTAGTAAAGCATCCGTCATACTTTGAGAAGAAAAACTTATACAAAGTTTAAAACACCTTCTCACTGCACCGAGTAAGCATGAGATGTGCATTACTTATTCAAACCTCTGTAAATAGATAATAAAACTTGCAATTCAAAAATCTAATCTATTTTAAATAATTTTCGCTTCTTTATTCTAAATCCACAAATGGAAAACCACAACTACACAGTTTTGTATTTTCAAAACCATATATACTCGCTCCTCTCATATGTCCACTGTGAAACACATCCTCGATATATATTCGTTTCATCTCGTCATCCCGTATATACAACTTCCAAAAGCAGCCCTTCACCGCAACACAAAGCCGTCGGCATAGTTCGACTCTACTACAGCAAGCCACAAATCTCCGGATCACCCCAAATCAATTTACTAATGCATAAAACACGCAAACCGCTGACCCTAATTCATTAGTCGGTTGACATTCGGCTCCAGACGCAAAGAAGACTGGCTTATGAAGAGGCTGCATTTTGGTAGAGTCCTCGAGAGAGAGAAACAATAATCGGATGTGTTATCTTTCGGAGTGAAGACGTGGATGGTAAAAACGTGTTTATTATAGAGATGCTGTATTTGCTCAATTTAATTTTCTGTAGATTAGTTTGATCGCTGTAATGTTTATCCTCTAAATACAGCAATTTAAATGTACCATTTCGTCGAATTCGATTAGAGCACCGATCGTTTACAGCTATTTATAGATTTAATTGCAGCTGCGCGACGTTATATAGTCCAGGCGTATAATACATAATTGTTCCAAATCGCGCATACACACAAACTAGCAAAAATCGCAATTAACAGAAACCCCATAACGATAACCATAATGATTATTTCCGTTAATTAGCAAAATCTATATACCTTTCATTACTACAACTATAACAATAGTACAAAAGGTCCGTCGTCGTCGCATAGCATAGCCTCGTATCATCGATCATATTTGCTCCCAATGCGATAATAACAACAATGAGCCTTCGCTATACTCGCCGACCGACCGCCGCAAATCCAATTAAACCAAAGCATTTAATTAATTAATTAATTAATTAAATAAACAATGCAATTATAATTCAACAATTTATTCCTCCCAGCATCGAAATAGACTATCGATCTTCCATCTCCATTAGAATTATAAAAGCCCATCGAAAATCACAGTGTATACACATCGCAGCTTTGAAATCCAAAAAGATCCGCGGAGATAAACAACGACGACGACGGCAGCGGCGGCGGTGGAAAGATAGAGAGCCCGAGCGAGCATAATAGCGAGCAGCCATTTGCCTAATGATCGCCGTAGCGTAGCAGCAGCATCTCCGGACCAGCCGTGTTTTCTCTCTCTCTCTCTCCCTCTGCATAGCCTTATCGCGCTTCCTCTTGGCTACACACGGCCATCTAGTTTCCCGTTCATTCGGCTGTTGTCCCTCGCCGGAAAGCACTAGACTCTATCTCTCGTTTCTCTCTTGCTCTCTCGATCTCACTGTGTTTGCGAAACGTCGTCTTGGGCTGCGAAGGTGCATGCGCGGAAGCTATTTGGCAAATAAGATTATTACCGCGTAAACAATTTTCTTATGTGTATGTATACGCTGGACAAGAGCTCAGAGGTGAATGTATATATGCGAGCTTTATCACGAGGAGGTGGATGAGTTTGCTGCTGCAGTGAGATAAGTGGAGTATAAAAAAGATTATGCGGAAGTGGATGAGAGCGTAGGATTTGTGTGATTCGAGGAGATGGCGAAGATTCGGAGAAGAGGAAATGCGCGCGATCGGGGAGTGTCGTATATTGACTGGTGTATTATCTTAATCGAATGCAGTAAAGATTAGGGAGAAATGTCAACAGGATGTCGTATTCTTAGTTGCGAAAGTTTGAGTCGTCAATTTCTTATTCGATATTTATGATTTTTAAAATAAGTTGAAAAATGAATGGTCACCAATATCTAAAGTGCTTACAATCCTAAAAAAAGCTCCGCAAGCTTTCCAATACGTAATTTCACACCCATTCTCCTCTTCCAGCCCATCATCGGCACTATAAATTTTTCTCTCGCGCATACAGCCTCCATAAAAATATTCCACCTGTCTCCTCCTACTCCCTCGCACATCTTCCACTCAGCCGCATCCACTTGGGCACAAAATGCTACGCAATCGCGCGTACGAGCATTAGGCTTACCTCGAAGCACACATACACACACACACTCTCTCCAACAAGCCGCGAAGGTACTTACGTGATGCAGTCGGATTTCGCGTGCGGTCGCTTACTTACATACTATATATACGCTAGCTTGCGGTCACGTTATACCACCGCCGAGGAAAGTGTCGCGGATATTTGCTTAGTCGTGTACGGTGTCCTCTTCTTCGGGAGACGAAGTCCTCCAAATAGTCACGAGTTGCACGATGATGAGAGAGAGAGAGAGTTGCTGGGGGTGTATGAAGGTATGCGAGTGGATTTTATTTACGTAAGAAAGATCGTGTGAGGATTCAAATGAGAGGTTGGAATACGTTTATTCAATAAGCGACGAGCTGGAGTACTGTTATCGGTGAAAAAATTGAGTGCAAGACTTGTTGCTCTGATGTGATGAAAATGGAATACGATGGATATATGCTCTATTATTTATTAGAGCAATCATCGTAAAAGCCGTTGTAAGATAAACTGTTTTTTTAAAGAATCGAGACTGTAAGCAATTGTTGTTAGACACTCGACGCTATAAGCGCGTTATCATCGACGGGTTTACCGATCAAGAAACAATTTTCTCTCTTTCTCACTCTCTTTGCGTTCTCGTCGGCGGCGAACGTCAATTATCAAAGAAGCCTTTGATGATCGAGCGACGCTGCTGCAGTGTACTAGCTTATATAATAGCGTCAAAGTGCATAACGAGTCTCTCTCTCTCCCTCGCTCTCCCGGAATACCCATGCTTTTATAGCTCTTATCAATTTCCAAAGCAAACTGACTCTTCTGCAACAGCATCGACGGATCATTTCGTGGAATCGAGCAAGTAGGTCGTCGTGGGTAATGCGATGAGAAAAATGTATTACTTGGCACTTGGAGCTTTTTTTTCTAACGTTATAGCGTTTCCTACAATTCACACTATTATATTAGAAACATCATGTGTTACCTCGTTACAAATTTCAACGATTGATTCGTAATCATACACGATCAAGTTTTTCTTTCCAAGTAGCTTTCTTCAATAACATTATATCTAAAACAGTCACACCCAATCAACATCTACCCTCAATACTAATCATCTCCAATCCGCAGTCACTTTTAGACGCAAACGCAAAGCGACGCGTCCCGCTATATACGCACCCCATACCTATACGCATAAAAAAGAGAGAAAAAAAACCTAGTCTCTCCCAAGAAGACGCAAAAAGCACGCGCACATCACAGCGCGTGGGACTAAGAAGAGTCAACGGCAGTCCAGAGAAGTGACAAGTATGAGAATCGAGGAGGGGAATAAAGCGTGGCATTATGCGCGTCGACGAAGAGAGAGAGTAGGTGCAGCGCTATACTCTGGCAATCCGTCGTCGCGCGTTATCGTTCGCGCACCTACGTGCGGAAGTCTCGCGAGGAAAGAGAGACGCGGGTCGTTGTCCCTGCCCTTAATCGCCCCATTGTGTCCCGTGAGCTTCCTCCCGCGCTGTCTACACACGAGGGATATATCAGCTGACTAATATCGCTCTTTTCGTATGTATACCGCAGTCGTTGTTGACTCTATTTCTCATTTTCGCGATACAATTTTCTTTTTTTTTTACTAGTCGTGTGTGTATATTGTAATCGGAAATGAAAAGAAGCATATATATAGTTTCTTGTTGGTACTTGAAAAGTTAGTGAGATGAATTCTGTGGCAGCGAGTGCATGTAACTTCGTTCGGCTGAGCCTGCAGCACTTGGAGTCTGGGCACTCTGAGAATTTTTCGGCCCGAGCTTTCATTCCATCTATATATACTGACGTGGGTAGTTAAAGCCGAAGGGGGAAGCAGCAACTTTGTTACGCATCACGGTTTGAAGGTTAGGGAGAGAGAGAGAGAGAGAGTAGAGTGCCTTGCAAAAAGTTGGTTTTACGGGATGATTTTTATTTTATTGAAATTTTGAAATTTATTGGGAGATTTCAGTGTGTTTAAAAATTACTGCTGAAATTTTGAATGCTTCTTTGTATTGTACGTACTCTTTTTGGAATTACACAAACTTTGCTTAGTTTTGTTTATTTATGAAAATTTTTTAGGAGAGAGAGAGCAAAATAATTTAAAATAAAATAAAACCATGCACTAAACAAATAACAGCGTAGATAGCTGGAAAAGTTAGCCAGACTAATATATATTTCTGCGTACCTGGAGGCTTGCGAACATACCGGGACGTCGTAGCTCTCTCAGCTCCTGCGGCGCTCGCAGTCTGAGCACTCGAAGAATTTTTCGACACATGCCTCAAGCTCGCTGACACCGCCTCTGCAGTTAGCATCACAGAATAGCCTGCAAAATGTACAACGTTTACGCTGCTGCTGTTTCAGAAGCTATACGGAGAGACTGGAATATCTCGCGAAGATTAGCGTAAACTTGTCAAAGCGACTTTTACATTTTGATCTGACAGTTGACAGACGTTACTTTTGCATAATGACCTATTCGAGGACAAACAAGTTAATTCGCACGAACAAAACAAGCGGCCAGAATCATCTCCAAATAAACCAAGTCCAGAGCTGCGCGCAAATGTCCTCTTAATGCGATCAACGTCAGCAGTTTCGAAAGAAAGCAGAAAAAATGAGTCGTCGGCATTAAGCTCGACGAAATCGGAATCTATATATACACATACACCGATGCAGTACTTTGATGGAAGAACGAAATCATTAGAAGGATTATTCGTATAATGGCGAGCGAATTAACGGGCTTTCACGCTTCGATTTCGACAATGCGGCCCGCGACCAGAGTATTCCATTAGCGATTCGCGATGCGCGACTGGGCTACTCAGCGCACCGTTGTATTGTGCGACGTGTCGTCCTCTCTCTCTCACTCGCTCGGCTGCGCTACCGGTCTGTGTAGTATTTTAATAGGGGGCTTGTATAGCCGACGAAAGGCTCCTTCATGTATAGCGCCTCTCGCTGAAATTGCAAATCCGTTCGACGGTGGCAATAAAAAGTGAGTGTGTGTGTGTGAGAGAGAGAGAGAGAGAGAGAAGAGACAAAGGTGTCATTAAATCGCGCGCGACACTTGCGCGAGAGCTACTGCGTCAGCGATGCAGCGGGATTATAGCTAATTAAAATAATGAAATTCTGAAAGATAACGTTTTTTTAAATCTGTTGTTGCGACTACTTTTATTAATTGTAGTTATCAAAATTGAAATGAATGATTAGATTAGATTTAGTAAATATAAAATTATTATTAAAAATGTTTAAATTTTTATTGTAGATTAAAAGTTGAAAACAAGATAAATCGTTCGTGACTGAGTTCTAGTCTAAGGCGCAATATAGAACTCAGTCATGAACGATTTATCTTGTTTTCAACTTAATCTATAATAAAAATTTAAACATTTTTATTAATAATTTTATATTTATTAAATCTAATCGACAATTGTCTGTTGTTTTGTAACCGATAAAAATCTAATTAGATAAATGTGTGTCATTAATTTTTATAAAATACGTATATAAAAGCGTAATAATCACGCTCGCCTTTATTAGTCCGCATATGAGAACTGTCGAGCATACAGTGTGATTGCTTGTTTTACAATATACCCATATAAAATTAATTTTGTATACAGAATAAAATGTATTCGTCTATATTTTTATTGATTACATTCTGTCACCTAGTTATATCATCAGCCGATGGAAGCTCTGTTGGGGTTATAACGACTTCCAACGGTACTACTAAATCAACGTAAGAATCAAGATTTATCTACATTTTTGATATTAAAACTTTTTAATTATAATTGTTTTTCAATCGATAGAGTCACTTATGCATTTCAAAGTGGATATAAAGTTTATCCAGGAGTAGGTGTACTCAAATTTCATAATACTTTGCTTGACTGGAATGATGCTAGAGAGATTTGTATCAAAGAAGGAGGTAATGATATTATTTTACGAAATATATTGATAGTATAGTTTGTAAATAATTAAAGAACTGGTTTCAAGTAATTAAAAAACCTAATAGAAACTTAATTACGTATAACATTTTACGAAATTTTACATAATTTCTTTTTGAAAATATATATTACTTAATAACGGAATGATAAAATTAAATTGAAGGAAGCTACATGACCATGAATCGGCAGTATAGTTTTGTAAAATATACTTTACCAATCCATTGATTTTAAATTATTTCAGCTCATCTAGCCGTCATCAATTCTGCCTTCGAAGAAACAATAATTGCCGAATATCAAGCCATAAATGATATAAATGCTTTCTGGATCGGTATCCACGATAGATACAAAAGTAAAAACTGGGTGTCAGTGCTGGACCAATCGATTAATGCAGTTGGTTATGTACACTGGAATACTGGTGAGCCAAACAACCTCGGTAACAATGAACATTGCGTCGCTTACGAAAAAACAGGCTTTAATGATTTGGACTGCAGTCAGAAACGCATGTTCATATGCAAACTTTATTTGAAGTAAATCCCTTTTGCTACTTTTATTTTACTAAAAGCAATCAGTTTTGTAATTGAAAATCAATGCCAATATGTCATTATTGAGAATCGTCGTATCACCAGTTTGAAGATGTGCGTACATTATTTATAGAAATGATAGTTTAATAAACAAACATTATACGTATATATTACATATTACTATTCATTGAGATTAAAGACTAACACCAAAACCTTAACCTAAAAAGTGGTGAAAATATTCGATCCTCCTAGACTCCTTAAGTCTCCTAAATAACCTATAGTATATTGGTCTAAACGATTAATGCTAAGACTGGATTATCTGTAATATGAAAAAGTAAAGACGATTTTCAATAAAAATAATCAAAAATGTCCAACTGCGCCATATTATTTACAATTTCTAGAAGTACAAATATATACATACTTGCAAGCCGTAAATTAATCTAGTCGGGCAAAATATACTTTCTGATTTGTAAATAATATTTTCAAATTTTTTAGCTCACCTGGTTGCTATTGATTCTCCCTATGAAGAGTCGAAAATTAAAATTTCGTTGGCTTTAGCCCTCATTATCTGCAACTCTTTTTTCAATTTCAAATTATCTCAAACTTATTTAAAACTTAATTCTGGTTAAGCAGACGCGATAAGTGTGGGTTCGACTTAGCGCTAAGTTCAAGCCGCTATTGGAATTTATATACGGACAAGCAAAGACGAGCAAGTGCTTGTTGGTGGAGGCTCGGGAAAACACGGTGCTCGCGAGGAAAATACTGGGTCCCGGCGTGTTTCCCAGCAAGCTTTTTTCTGTGATCTCTGTATATCGCAGAGGGCATACGTAGTAGGAAAGAGCTAGAGCAAGTGAGAGTGAGAGCTCTTTGCAGATCAGTACGTGACGCCAAAATATTTTATACTCGAACGAATGAATTGAAGCACTTGGAAAAACCAAAGCTAGCTTAGAAAATCTAGAGTAATCTGCAGCGGTCAAGCTTGAGTGAATAAATACTGTAAAAATAGATCCGAGCTCGATTCAGATCGAACTTTGATACGATTGCAGCATCTCGCATGATGCAATTTTTTTTATCGCGCATTCATTATCTGTGTAAGTATATAACACCGGAAGAGTTAGATCGTTCACGTACTGCAGTTAAGATTCCAGTAGTACACGACGTACTATAGCGAGTAGAGTGAAATTTATTGTTTCATACAAAATCAATTTTAAATTCATTAGAACAAAATGTACTCCTATATTTTCGTGTTAATCGCATTCTGTCAACTAGTTGTATCTTATCCGTTTACAAGCTCAGGCATTGATTGTGAATCAAGGTAAGATTTTATTTTTATCAATATGTATATAATAATTTCCTGTGATAATTAAACTTTCTTTTTATTGGAATTAAAATTTCCAACATTTTATTTAACATAGTGGATACATAATCAGTCCAGGAGTAGGGGCACATAATTATCATAAAACCTTGCTCACTTGGAATGAAGCTAGAGATGTTTGTACTAAAGAAGGAGGTAACAGTTATTTTTTATAATACGTGCATAAAAAAGATCCTTGTCGGTGTCTATAAAGTGGAGTACAAATACTCACTTTCGCGGAAATGAGTATTTTAGCGCTTTCTTTTTTTTTTAAACTTTTTGCTCCATTTCTTTGATAAAGCTCCAAATTTTTTAAACTTTTGAACAAAAGCAACGAAAAAAGGGACTTTTTCATTTTCGCTAAGTATACTAATTTATAAATTATATTTTTCAACTGTTTCAGCTCACCTAGCCGTTATCGAATCTGCGATGGAAGAGTCAATAATTGCCAAATATCAAACTGATAATAAGGTGTTATCCATGTGGGTCGGTTATCACGATCAATTTAAGAATAACGACTGGGTTACAGTCGTAGACCAACCCATCGACACAATCGGTTACAAACACTGGAGAAATGGTGAACCAAACAACGTTGATAACAAAGAGCATTGCGTCGCTTACGACTCACAGGGCCTTAACGACGTGGACTGCAGTAATAAATTAATGTTCATATGCAAAATTAACACAGTGTAAGTCAGTGATACGCATTAGACAAAATAAATAACAATACAGTCTCCAAAACTTCCATCATCTCAAACACGTCAAAAATTCCGCGAGTGCATGCATCCCTCCCTTCGTAATCTCAAATATTTAAACTATCGCAGTACATCGCATTCGAGCACGTCAAGTTAATCCACGCGGTAAAGCAATTCCCGCGCACTTATACATACACATACACACACGTACACCAGCAGAGCAGCAGCAGCCGCGATATCTCTCTCGAGTTGCGCCGCGAGTTCACCGCAATTCCATACGATCCAAACACACGCGAAGCTATATACTCCTGTTCTAAACAAACATCCGCGAAACGTCATCCCCTTCCGATAAGAAGCTACATAATATATATCCGCGGTAACAATTAGGAATAAGTAATCGCCGTCAGACATTCCCGACAATTGTGTGTGTGTGTGTGTCGAAGAGGCACGCGTATTCACTCGCC
Organism: Cecidostiba fungosa; assembly: GCA_900474305.1. Taxonomy (NCBI): domain Eukaryota; kingdom Metazoa; phylum Arthropoda; class Insecta; order Hymenoptera; family Pteromalidae; genus Cecidostiba; species Cecidostiba fungosa. The sequence continues at coordinate 67,110 of UCOJ01000508.1, read as the reverse complement.
GCGAAAGTGCCGAGTCGGGTCAGCCTTAATATCGCCGGTGAGTAAATTCCTTCGAAAGTCCCTCGAATTGTGCAGCGAAACCCTTGGAACGCCGGAGACGTCTCAGACTTAGGGGCCGAGTCATTATGTTAACCCCTAAATGCTGCGTTGGCGGAGGTGATGAGGCGCGATTCTTTTTGGCAGAGATGGTAGTCTCTGTTGTAACGAGGAGTTGCTGAATGGCTAGACGAGGCCAAGGAATGTTTTGTTCTGTATAAGCTTCTGATTTAATCCCTTCTATATATACTGAAGTGGATGCATATAGCTGTACGAATTTCGCTCTGAAAATCTCATTTTTCTTTTCGTCAAAATTTGGCTTCGTACAATTTCAGAACTTTCGAATCAGATTGCCAGAGAGAAAAAAGTATAGCTGGAATATTATAAGGAAAACAATGAGATAGAGAGACGCCTTGAAAGTTTCTCTTTGCGAAGGAAGAAGAAGTTGTCGAAAAATGTGCGGAGACTTTGTTTTCTGCGAGAAAAGTGTAGTATGTCGCCGAAGTGGCATCCTAACTCAGCGACTTCCTCTCAACAACATCGTAATTGAGAAACTCTCTTGGACGCTATCGCCTAACGAAAAAAGTGACCTACATAAAGCTCAAAGTTGTCGTGGAGGTGAGAGTTTCGAAAATAAGTCTTCGACAAAATAGAATAAAAATTCATATAACAAAACAGACACATATTTATAGAGTCGCAATAGAGCTATCCGATAATTTCTATTTAAAAAGCTCCCGCGACGAATCGCGATTGAATCGCGAGAAACGGGTCAACGTCTTATACCTTTTAAATAAATTGATATCCCGATATCCTGGAGGGAGCTTTGCTATTCATGCTATATACGGCATACAGATGCGATCTTTCTCTCTTCGATTTGCCCATAGCGCGTGGAACATCGGGAAAGTATTGTCTTCTGAAATATTGAAATTCACACTGCTTCTGTATTCGAGCAAGATGAATCGCTCGTTTACCGAGAAATTCAAATTCTGGACGAGACGGACAATTTCATATCGACATTCGCTCTCGCTGAATTTATATACATATTCCGAGCTCGCGCTCTCTCTTTCTCTATATACGTATATAAAGGCGGCATGAAAAGTGACTATTTTAGTGCGTGTTCTCGAGCGACGGTAACAGCTGAACTTATATCAATATATATCTAAAATATATCGAAAGGTACACACCACTATTATTCTACGATATATTTTTCATTCGAAATTCATCTCCTCCGTCGATATATTAATTTCCCAAGTCTTCTTAGCAAACAAGATTTCACATCCAATTATCGTTATCAAATATTCACATACACAAAGGAAGACACCACAGATAGAGAGCAGATATATACCTTATAATACACATATCGATCGTCTGATGCGCAACGTCGCTCGAAAATTACCACGTTTGGAAATAGCGCAGCGATATATACGGCCGCGACGTCGACGTAAATAAACGATGAGTTCGCGAAATTCGGTGCAACGCTCTCTCTCTGCTCCGTGAATTCGTCGCTTCGAATAATATCCGACACCGCGCTCGCGCGCCGCGTTAAAAATTACGCCGGGCTTCAAAGTCAATTATGCCGCCGCGTGAATTATTGAAAGCGCTTTCGTATATGTATAGCAATAGTAGCGCGAGCGGCCGTCGAATATCGAAAAAGCTCGAAACTTTTATTCGATTGTGTAAGAATTTGATTTGGCCCGGACAAAATTCCCCGGGAAAATTATACAAACGCGCAATGCCACTGTCAATAATTCATCGCACGTAATATTCGGAAAATGCGACACAGACACACACTGCGCGATTGAATATTATAACGTGTAGATGTATATATAGAAGCTTGACAGACTTTTGATGTTTTTAGTTTAAAAATCGAAAGATTTTTCCCTCCGATGCAGAATAATTTTAATAATAAAATTACTGCGCGACGTTCCCGTTAATTCATCAATCATTCCGCGTTGTTTAAATTATTCTCATATATGTACCATACATTGAATCACGACGACCACCCAGGTATACAGAGAGAAAGAGCTGCACCATCACATCGCGTTATTAGTCGTCCAGTGAGCACACGATATCAAAAATCGCGATAAGAGACACGTGCATTATATATATACTTAAGCTTCTCTCTCTCGCGCGCGCGACTATGTATTTCCGATGAAACAATGCAGATAAATATTCGCGGACCCCCAGCAAAGCTCACACACATATAGACTAATAGAATAGTGTATTATAGAGAGGAAGTCAGGCCTATATTCCCAAAGTATCCAGCAATTCCAAAGTGTCCTGGCCTTGCGCCAACCCGGAGATATTGCTCTCTGTATACATATACATATACACACGTAGCTCAGTGTGTATGTGTCGTTACGTATGCACACGTATATATGTATACACCAGCAGCGACCATTGTCCAAGAGAGAGAGAAGCAGCTAGCCGTCGCTCTCGAGTTTACTGTTAAATTCGGAGCCGCGGAAATAATGGCTTCCTCTCTGCGGCCGCGCAAGGAAACCCGGACCGTGAATGCTACCGACACAAAGACGCGCCTCGAGACCATTGAGACTACTGGCAAACTGCTGCTGCTGCTGCTGGTCGAAGGGATATATGCAGACGACGGGGGCATGCATTTTTGAAGGGGAAGAGCGAGATCTGCCTGTATGTGCAGGAGGAAACTGCGAGGGAAGTTTTGAGATATTGGGGTGGGAAGGAAAGGGTTGGCTTTTCGATGGATTCTGTGTTTTAATGAACTTTTTTGTGAATTGCAATGTTTCCCATATTTTTAACAATATGCGTATAATTGATCCGGGTGTCTTGACACTTTCGACCTTTTCTACTCAAACTCACGTTTAAACGGGTAATGTAGTAGCTGATTGTCCAAATGATCAGAAATGAAAAGTGTAAAAGGCGCATTAGGATATACGCAGTAGGTGTCAGGTAATAAAGCGAGCTGAAGCGAAAATTTTCGAAGGTTACTTTACAGCTCTCGTCTGACTCGTTTCACTCTTTCTACTTTTCACGCTTTTCCGTACCATTCCGCTCCTCCAGGGACTCTTTTATCCCATATCTCTCTCATACTCTCTTTCTCCCAGCTCGTGTATATATCTAAATTCTTCTCGTGAAAGTCGTGCGAAATTTTCAAATGCGAATGTACGACCTATTCTTTTAAAGCCAAGCTTTATTTCATCGTCATTTTCTTAAACAAACGCAATTATAGCAAAGAACACAAAAACACCCTTCGATTATCCCCTGTTGATTCGGAGACGCGAAAGTCAACAGCAATCCGGGATACATATAAGATCTCGCGCGAAATTGAGCTGTCGTCTTCTATCGAGACACTTTTATCTCTGCGAAAGGCAAAAACTTTCATTTGCCGCTCGTCGCTTGGCGTTAACCCACATATTGACTATACTGTCTCGGTCAGTTAGAGCATCGATCCATCACAAGACGCGCAAACTATATAACGTTATATAGACGCTCTCACGACGTTAACGACACGCTGTGTAATTTGTGGCTGTGCCAAAAAAGACGCCAGAGCTGCGTTAATAAGATAAGAAAGTCGAACCTTTATCAGAACGAAAATTGCTCTGCCATCAGTAATCGAATGGACGACTCTTGATTTCATATCCATTCACTGTGAATTAAATGTTCTCACATTTTCTACAGAACCACGTACCTAAAACTTCTGCTGAAAGCCAAGCGTACCAAACAAAAAACACCCACCCGCTGCCTATTGCATCTTTTCAATTCCATCGTCAACTTCGCTCGAAATTCCTCGCAAAAACATTTCCACCTGCGCTATACAACTCGTCCACTGGCCTATACACTGGGTCTTCCACCTCGTTTTTCGACACTGTCCTCCCCACAGTAGCAGTAGCACCTCCACCTCTCATCTTTCTCATCCTAGTCGTCGTCCTAAGCCCAGGCTCTCTCTCTCTCTCTCTCCCCTACGGTGGCGGCGAGCATAATCCAATTTGTGTCCCCCGCGCTCCAAGAGAGAGACACGCCGGGGAAGCCGAACACGGCCTCGCGTCACTTTCGCCGACGTGCCGGGACTTACCGATGAAACAACAATATTGTTTTTCTATCTTATACTCGCTGCGACGGGACAAAGCAACGTCGCCGCCGAGTTTTTCCTCGCGAGAATGAAGACCGTGCGTTTATCACTATCTATTTTCTGGGAGGCTTATTAAATTGCGTGTATGTGAGGGGAAGACGCTGAGTGAAACTTTGGTCTTTCTTTAGGGCAGAGGATACACGTTTTGCTAATGAATTATACTTTGGTGTCGTGTTGGGGAGGTTTTAGTCAATTAATACGGATGGGATCGAAGTTTTCTTGGGCTGGTTGATGGTGTTATTGTTTTTTTTAGAGAGAGAAGTTTATTACAAGGTGGAAAAGTTACTTGTCTGGTATTTCGATGTTGCGATATTTTGTGCGATTGGAAATGTTACGTTTGCTGCATTTTCGATGTTTGAATAAATAGAATTTATATGATGGAATATGTTTCGTAAATCGAAACGAAGAGTATCGTTGGTGAAATGTTGATTGCTAGTTAAAATTTACGCTGTTTACAAATGGCAAATTCCGCAAACTGTAGTTTAATTTAATTCAATCATTACATCATCGATTTCTATTGTGCCGATAGCTGATAATGTTTTATTAATATATGTCAATGTATGATAATTATAAGCGTGGCTATACGTACGTTTAATCATTGTATAACAGAACGATAGATAATATCGAATCACGTAAAATATCCTCACAAAACAAAAGTACGCTTTTAAATCCTGGCAAATGACCTGGTAAACAACGTTGAGAACGAAGAAAGAATCAGCTAATTTCGACTTTTAATGCGTCGAAGATCAAGTCGCAAACTAGTCCAGTAAATCAACGACTCTACGACGCGTGACGCAATTGCCGTAAGACACAAAGTCTTAAAGAGTCGTTCGGCAATAAAGAAATCGTAAGGGAATACACTGACAGTTACCCAAGTCAGTAAAAAGTACAAGGAGAGAGGGCGAGTCGATGTATTTTCTCCCTGTCCCTCCGCATATAACCTCCTCCCATTATTATTTCTTCCGTCGAATCCATTCGTTTCCTTTGTTCTTTTTTTCTCATTATATTTTCGTTGATTCGCCTAAATTATCCTTCATTACATAGTCTCTCTCTTCCTTTGGTTGGCTCAATTTTTCTTGCGGACAATCTTATTACTCCCAATCCCTTATTATTTTACGAATGCTCTGATGCGTTTCTTTCTTTATGCAGATCTGCTTATGCTAGCTTTCGTCAGGCTTATATATACTATTTGTTTCAATTTCGGTTCAATTAATCAAACAAATTTTTTGATATAGTTCCTAAAAAAACACAGGACTCATTATTATTTCTCTTAAACTCCGTGCAGCGCAAGCTTTTCCAATAAATCTGCAGCAGCTCTCGTTATTTGCCAAGACACCCCCATAAACATCCCTCATTTCGGCAAACAAGTCTACTCAGCAATAAAGACTCCACAGCAATACTCAATCACACGCTCAGTTATTTCCAAAAACCGTATCTGTTTGTTCTCAACCTCTGCACACGCACTTCAGCTCCAAAACACAAGTCGTTCGCCTCACATATATAATAGAGGAAAGGGTAGATTCATCGACTATAGAATCCCAGAATTAGCCGGTCGTTGCTCTCCCCCCCGTTCGCGTAATTGGAGATTTATTCGGCGAATCGCGTCGGCCACACTCTGCCTCCATCGATCCTCTCTCTCTCTCTCTCTACTCTTGCAACCCCTGAATTTGTACCTCGTTGCCACGACTTACTATACTATCCCCCTCCGCATAAGACATTCCGGACAGATCGAGATATTCAAGTGCGTATAAGAAAGCCGGAAAAGCACCGCTGGATTATCCGTGAGTCGTTCGCAGGACGTAAAGTAGAGTCGTCGCAATAGTGTATATATAGGAAGGAGGCCAGCGGGAGCTTCAGGTCTTATCCCGCTAATGGTGCCGGCCAAAGTCTCTTGGTTTGAGCAGAGGCTTACGTCCGGGCGGATGTATACGTGGACGAGGTTTTCGGGGGAGATGAGCCACGTGTGGCTTGTAAAGTAGCGCGAGGGAGGGAAGAATCGACGCTGGAAGAGTTAAGGCTGAAGAGGATGGATTTGGGGGTGGGGATTTCTTGCTGCGTCGGGGATTTCTGAGGATATAGCAAGTGCATTTTCTGTTTATATAATAGATTTACTCGGTCATTTGTTTACGATTCTACAAAAAAAGAATCAACGACAAACAATACTCCAAATCGAAATCAAAGCTCTACAGATTTATCGCGAAAAAAACACCTACCTCTGTTTCATCTTTCCTCTCGCATTGCTTTTTTCTCCCTCTTATACAGCACAGCCTCCTCCTGAATACCACCCCTTCAATTCCCTTCCGGCAGCCAGTGCAGAAAGTAGTCTAAGCGAAAGTGCGCGCAGGGAGAAAAAAGGAGCAGTCTATTAGCAGTTTCTTAGAGCGCCTCCAAATGGCGTTCCTATTGATGCCCGGGCCGAGTGGCTGTACCTTAACGCTCGACGACGAGATGAGGGGGGGGGACTAAGAGAAAAAGTGATTCGAGACTAAGGTAGGTACGAGAGTGAGAGTGAACTTTATGTGCCGGGCACTAGTATACTAGCCGCTTGGAGGATAGTAGCCCCCTCTGATGTAAAGACGGAAAAAGAGAGAGGGAGAGTTACATTGAGCGAGAGAATTGACTGAAATTCCTTTCCCTTTTTTTTCTTTTTCTTTTTCTTCTTTTATATTCGCTGTAGTTGTGTGTATACGCGTGTAAATTTTCATTTGCCGAGGGGGGGATGCAATCGCTCGGAAGGCTTTTGGGCTAAGTGAACGAAAATATCTGGCGGGAGATCGATTTTTTTGCTGGACATACGGTGGGGGTAGTAGTGTGATGTCTGGGTTGTTTTTGAGAGTTCAGATCGTAGTTTGATTGCAAAGGGTATGTAAATCAAAAGGTTTGATTTTATTGATATTAGTTTGTGTAATTTAAGTAAATAAACAAATGGAAAATATTGTGGCAGTTGAAAATACAAAAATGTATGTTTTTCAAGCAACACCAGCACTTTACTTTCAGATCAGCTTATTTCAAATTCATTGCATTTTTGGATACAATTTTTTTGTTTCAATACCTCCCACAACTAAATTTAAAAAAAAAACACGTTTAAAAATATTATTATGACTATATTATATGAAAATAAAAATTTACAAATGCAACACATATCAGATAAGATATCAGATAAGGCGAATGTAAGACTTCCTTTTCGTACTAGTAAGCACATCGAAAGTAAGTCACCGCAGCTCATCGACCCTCCGAAACAAAACCTCCCGTATCCGTGGCGCCATCTCTCAGCAAGTTCAGCAACCTCCTAGCAACCCTCCTCGACACGCTTGCGCGGCTGAGAGCAGCCGGTTGCATGTACCTGTGATCGGCTAGAGAACGCGAGAAGCGCGCGCTATTTCGATTCCCTCGAGGGTGACTTTCCCTCCTCCTCGTGCATGCACACGACGATTAAGTCAAATCGCTCGGAGACGATGAGCTTTTAATTATACACGCGCGCGGGGCTTTTTAACGACGCGGAAAGTCGTCTGCTAAGGGGGAAGAAGAGATGATGGGCGAGACTTGCGTCTTTGATGTGCGAGAACGCACCTGGGACCGCTTGAGGAGCCATTGATTTACGAGACCGGCTGCTGCTGCGCTATGTGCTGGGAGTTGTAAATTTTTGAACGGCTAAATTGCTTTTTTAAGTTTTTTATTTTGTTGTTGGCTGCGGGTTTTAGGTGATGGAGATGTTGCGTTGAGGTATGGGGAATGTGTAAGATAGTTGGTGTAAATTTTCTTTGTTGAAAGTTTTTGAAACGATGAGAAAATGAAATAGAAACGTTTAGGTTTCTTTACAAGTCGGATATTTTTCAGAGTCACGTACTAGATTAGGCGTATCGAGTGATAAATCACTTGGTTCTCTATTTTTAAAATACATCAATTGTTACGTCCAACCAAGCTTGGATATTACTACTTAAAATTTGCATCCAAATGTCTCCCTCGCGATAATTTCCACGAAGCGTATATAAAACGCTTCTCATTAGCACTCGAAAACTTGAAAGAAAAATCCCTAATCCCCCTCTGCGCATATATATCCACAACACACGCGTCAACTCTTCCGTCATCAAACTCGAAAGCAGCGTAGCATCACCTAGAAGCTTTCTCACATACAAGTCAAAAGCAACGTCGTGCTCACTCGCTCATAATCACACGCAAGACATCATCTTTTTACAGACACATCGTTCCGTGCATAATCCAATCTATCCACACTTGCGCATCAAGACTTGCGTCGTATATCCGAACGATAAACATCAAGATACACCATAGCTAAACTGAAAACTCCAACTCGCCAGGCGTAAGATCCATCTCTAGAGCGATGAGTCCGTCTGACTCTCTCTCTCTCTCCTAAATACCAATTAGGGATGGAAACTTCCCCTTTCATGTCGACTGCGCGCGCGAGGAGAGTTATCTTTGAGTTGGCATTGTTTCACATCGATCCACCTCTTCAAGAGTAGCAGCATCAGCGACTGACAAGTGCGGCGATGCCACGGTGGCATTAGAGCAGACGCAGGATGTAGGAGGCAATAATTCGAGGAGGTTATGCTATGGGACTTTGCAAATATTGCGAGAGCCAGTTTAGCGAGCTGTCTGATATGCCTGTCGGAAAGGGCTGCTGCTTGTTTAGTCGGATTCTCGAGAGGATTAAAAATTATACCGCGAGGCCAATTATTTCCTGATGCTCGAGAGAAGAGAGGGATGGATATATACTTTTGGCCTGCGGGTTTCAATGAATTTTAATGCGTATTTTGCGGTGGGATTTCTTTTGTTTGCCGCGGAGGTTTATCTTATTCTCTCTTCTGTTTGTAAAGGGGAGAGAACGTTTGATGCGCTATTGTTTTTGACCGATCCTGCGTGATGCGACTCTTAATGAACTGCTTACGAATTTTCTTTGTGCTCGTGTATTTGCTCGTTGGGTATTTTAATTCGTTCGAGGATTATACTTTCAGATCGAGAGACAGTTATCGGGGGTAAGTATTAGTCTAATGATGAATGAAATTTATATATACCTATTCTATACAGCATACTTCATTCAAAATTACAGAATCTCTTATGTATAAATTCAGTATATAAGCTACTCGTTCGACTGTGAATATCCATAGAAAATCAATTTTTCACCACTCTCCGAGCACTTAACCAAAACACCTCGGCACCGCTCTCTCCGCATATAAATAAGCCGGTTCCTCATCCTGCTATATCACTTTAAAAACTCAACTTCCGCCAGCTCACCGCTGCCGGATTTAAAATATCGCTTTAGCCAAAGCCGGCCTCATTTCTCAGAGACGAGAGGAGAGCCAGCTCTCTCTCTCCCTCATTAAATTCACGCGCCCCATTTCGCTTAGAAGGTAGAAAGATAATTTTTCATTGTTTGCTCGTCAAACGCGCGTGACGCGAATAAGCTTCTCTCTCTCTCCCTCAATACCGGAATCGCGCGAATTCCTCGCAGACGCAGTAGCACTCGATAATTGAAATTCTTAAACGGGAAATTTTGACGGACAGGCCTAATGGACGTGCGGTATACGGAGGCCTTCATTACATTTATCAGCGAGAACGCGCTATGCTGTGTTACTCCGAAGGGTTCGTCCCCTCTCTAAACATAAGTCCGTTAAACGATTTAATTCAATTGCTGAGCAGCGTGTGAGGCTGCTGGGGTGCGCGAATTTAACGCCTCCGTCTAGTTTTGCGAGAGGAGAGAGAGAGAGAACGGAGCGTGGCGGTGCGGTCGCAGCACTTTTGGACTGGAGGAAAGAGGATGGTGTGGGTATGGACATGGCGAGATGATTATTTATGCAAATGTATTGATTGTTAGAGTGGGAAATGATGATCGGTTGAGGGATTGACTTATTTGGAAGTGTAATAGATCTTGATTATTTGACCTTTATTGTCATTTTTGCGAATGTATGTGTGAATATTTCTACGCCTAGATCTCAGCTTCTAAAACGGTTTTTAATGCATCAAAGCTAATTTTATTTTTTGTTTATAAATGGGATAATCATCCTGGATTAGCATTCCGTTACAACGCAGCGAAAAAATAAGTAAAACAATTCTTAGTTTATTAGATTATTATATTGATCTATTTTTTAGATATTAGCAATAAAAGAATTTTCGAAAAAAAATATACGACCTATTTTAAGACTCGATGGGTTCCAGAAGCTATATACAAAACTTTTTCTTCAATACATTCTATATCTTCAAATATCTCAATGCTATCAATAAACAAACGTATAAATCAGTTTTTCAAAAATTTAAAATTCACCATAAAATACACACGCACATACATTCAGACATTTTTTTAAAAAACACAAAATTCATATTCCAACCACTTAGAAGTAAGCATAAACAATTTCTACAACCAACAAGAAATTTACACGAACTTGCACGTAATATCCACAAAGCGCACCACCTACCATAATTTTTTCCTCGTTCTCTCTCGCAGGTACAACGCACGTCTGCGCTTTTCCCGCCAGTATACCTACTGTACAGGTCATTCTCTCAGCGCCGCGCGTGTTACGCTGGAAAAGATGCGGCTAGCCGATAATAAAAATTCATGCGAAAATCAATAGGCCGCTGCGTCAGACTCGTGTGTCGTCGCACCATAAGCTCCCAGTCTATAGTGATAAGCCTTTTTACGACTGATCTCTAGGGCCGTCGAGGTGTAAGCCCCGGGAAAAAGTGTTATTATCGAAAAATAAAAATATAGCAGCATTTTTTCGTAAATAGATTTCACTATACTCTTTGCTTTCCGCGGTAGAGCTTGCGGTCTGATAAGGTTGCGAGCTTTTCACGAGCTTTCGCCGCCACGTCGTAAAGGTTGCAGAAATGTCGGGGTGCTTTTTTGTGGTTCGCCTTATTTCTTGATAAAAATTACGTTTTGTAAGTGTTTTTGGTTTTTATTAATTACTTAAAGTCAGCACATTAAATTAGGATTCTCATCTAGATTCTTATTTAATGACACTGTGGATTTAAAACAAAAAATGATGTGTAGAAGCTGTTGAGCCGCGCGTATATTATATTCAAAACTTGTAACATAGAATGCCCGCGTGTAAACATAATACCCTTCTGATATACTACCCTATTCAGATGTCCATAAATATGAAGTTTTATCAGGTGATAAACAATGCAATTTGAAACTTGTCTCGTAAAAATAAAATAAGGACTCCTAAACACATCCTGAAAATCCACTTTTTCAACCCTCCTCTACATTCGCAAGAAATAAACAGAAAACTTCGGAATCTATTAAGCAGCACAAACACACGCACACCATAACGCTCACGAGACAAAGATCCGAATTTATTCCATTCGAACTTCAAGAAAAAAATCACTATCGTTCCGTCAACCTCGCGATGCACTTGCGAGCTTTAAAAGCGTGGGACAGCTGCCACGTGCCATCCCCCTACGCGTGAATTTACGCGTGTGTATATATACCAAGAGCTTTGACTCTCGCTTCGGTTCTCTCCCTTTGCAACTCACGCTGGAAGATTAAGCTCGAAACTCGTCTTTCTTTCTTCTCTCCCTCTTACGGCTGTATATTTTTCTTCTCGATATTCGTCAATGATTTTGGGTTCTTTTTTGGAGTGTGTCGTTTTATCAAATCACATGATGCTATTGATTAGAATTCAATTTTACAAAGCGTGAATAATATTTTCCTTCTCAATATTACGCACAAATAGATTGTAAAAAAGGATCGACCGTAAAGAACACGCACCGCGATAACTCGTATACGTCCTCTTAAAAAATTCACCAGCAAAACCGTCTACCCCATACGTAATCAAACTCACCTTCCAGCCCTATATCTTCTACTCTCCGCTCCTCACACTATCGCATATTCTCTCCCCAGCAACTCTATATAGGTACGCAGCTGCGTTTTTTTTCTTCCCTCGCGCGCGGCCGAAAATCCACCGACGCATATTTCAGTCGGTGCTTTCTTTAATGGTCGGCTCTTAATAATATATCAATCCGCCCGTGTATATTATAAATGTACGCGCGGCTGTGTAGACTCGGTTATTGAATTCGCCGCGCCGAGAGTTAATGATCTCCCGCAGAGCGAGTTTAGAAAAAAGGGAAAGCGATATTTCGTTTCTTCCTATACTCTTCTTCGTTTCCTTCGCGGCTTGCGTGTGATGGTCTTTATAGTGCAGGCTCATCATGACGAGAGCCGTTTTTCCAGGCTGGAAATTTTATTCTTTGGTAATTGATTGTGATGGAATTATAATCAATTTTTACTTTCCTGATGATCGTAGTAGAGAGGAATTAATATAACGTCGCGTTGGTTGTGGCTTTCGTTTTGCGGGTATATATAATAACGGATGTTTGACAATTAGTGGGCGAGCGTTCGATTGCGGTTCGACTATATAATTGAAAGTCATGCTTTTGAGAAATTTTCTGGCTCATCGTTTGTAATAGAGGCGTATAGTAGGCATTCGAAATTTTATATTACTGTCTGTCTGATGCTCAATATATTCTTTTATATTCAAATTTACTCTCTTCCTGCAATGAAACGCGTATTCTTGCTCATATGTTACGATTTCACACCACTAATAATAACACGTCTACTCTCCACATTCAATTCGAAGTAATTTACGCAGTTATCCCGTCCGACATGCAAAACACTTCTCTCTCTCTCTCAAAATTAACGTTCCCCCATCGATAACAACGCCGAAAATCCTCGCGTGCCTCGAGCATTTTTTTTTCACGCAGTCGAGCGATTAGGCGAGGGTCGAAAAAAAAGAAATCGAGAAGAACGCAACTCGCGAACAAAGACTGCCGCCAACGCTGCTACGGAATGAATTACGGGGATTAGCTGCCATTAGACATTCCGCCTATTGATTTTCGCGCTCGATTCCGTGCGTAGTTTCTTTGTGAGCCACCGCTCGATTTATCGCGCGATTAGAACTTGGCTTGTTGTACTTTGGCGCCTGAGAACAATGAGACACGGCAAATATGTGATTCATGCGAGACGGTGTCTGGGAGTTGGTAGATAAATGTCAAGGATTTTTTTGTGGCGAGATTGTCGAGGAGACGATGGAGATAAGACAGGTTTAATCGATTCGCGTCGTATTGATTAGTCTATTTTATTGACACCTGTGATGTGTAGACAGAAAGAGAAGTGCATATTTCATTTAACTTAATATACATTCCAAACGTATAAAAAATTATCAAGCTGACGAACAGCCCGTCTAAAATAAATCCAAACTTCTTATCCAAAGAAGAATCAGCTTTAATCGCAGCTGCTCCTTAAAAAATTTACAAAACACCAAGCACGAACGAAGCAGGCAGTAGCTATCCCGCGAAACAATAACTTCCATCAGCCCTTACCAAACTTATGATAAGCCGATAAAAACACTTTATCCGTGGGGCGGATTTAGGGATCAAACTTTTCGACATTGCCGGGAGCGTAAAAAAAGTGAATCTCCCTTCTCGCATTACCATTTCAAGTACTCGAATATTAAATTACCTCTCTCGCGCGCGCGCGCGAAAGAATCTAATAAAGTTTATTTTCGTCTCTCTCCCTACGCAGACTAATTTGACGGAGGGGCAAGAGTGTCGCGAAAATAAAAATGAAAATAAAAAATCCGAGAGAGTATAATATGGAAAGCGCAGCTTTGGAGCTGCGCCAGGCGATACAGTAACCCCTGAGGCTTTTTGGCGGTATGTGTGTGTGTAGAGAACGGCTACGGCATACAGAAGCGAGACGAGGAGAAAGAAAACAATTCGATTTGCTAACGCGGCCGAGCAAGTGTGTCACGCGGCAGACCTTGTGATCTTGAACTCTTGCAGTGGGTGGAGAACGAGACCGCGAAGCTTGTAAATCATACGTTTTGCACGGGTTGGACTGAGTTTACGCTTTTTTTCTTTTCTTTTGCGGCTGCGCTGAGAAATATTAGACGTAAATGTTGAACTTTGTAATAAATTTAGAAGCGATTGCAAACATTAAAATAGCATTTGCGATTCGCTGTTCGTGAGGCGGATTTAAAATTACAATTTCGGTACAAAATATATTTATCCTCGTGGCTGAAAGTTTTATGTATATTGCGCGCACATGATACAGACACAGTAATTGATAAATTTAGTATTTCAGGCTCAATTTAACCAGTATAAGAATTTGCCAATCGCAATTTGTCCTTGAGGTCTATGCTACTAGATTGCTTGTGTATAATGTTTACAATAGATCCAACACTGAGGTGCTAGATATTTAGCTCATTACTCGAAATCGTGTGTTGGTCGGCTACATTCAATATATAAGAAGTTTATGCCCAGCGGTGCTATGTTTCTATACTAATGAATTAATATTATAATTAGGGTGATTATTTTTTAAATAAATCAAAAACTAATGCAAAAGGGTTTTCTCTGTTAACGAATACAAGAGTATTACTATTCGTAAAATAAACTATTCGTCAATCGTTTAAGTATTATTCATGTAAATGGATTCACAAAATTATTATTCGGGACTTTATCCAATTGGGAAAATTGAATGCTAGAAAATGATCGAGAATCCTTAGATATTTTAGGAAAGGATAGATTTTTTTGTCTGAGCCAAGTCCTCAGTGTGGGCACTGCTAAATTACGGATGTTTGAAATAAAAAGAAATCAGTTGAAGGTAAAATCAAAAAGTATATATTGTCGAAATCATGTAAAAAAAATTGATAGTCCTTATTTAATAATATTTGGTAGAGAACGCGTATTAATTGAGACTTATAATCTACACTCGTTATAGACATCACAGCGCTGCTACAGGCGTAGCTTCTAAACCATACCGAGTCCAAATATTCTAAGAGTTAAATTGTTTTGCAAATTTTCTTGATGCAAATATATACATTTTGATGTATTGACTTATTCTAATAAAAGAAGTCTCATTTATCTTAATTGTCCATCGCATAATTTAAAATAAATTGTCAAGATTCACCGATCCGTCTTTTAAAAATGTCTAACGCAATATCTGCGATGGTCGATTCTCGCAGCTTTTGCTTTTTAAAGTTTTGTAGTTTACTTCTTCTTCTTCGAAGCCAGTACGGCAGCGTAGCTAAAGGTGCGAACGTTTTCTCCTGAGTACGAAACTGCATCAGAGTTCTAAAAATCGTAAAATGGTATTAGAATACATTGCGTTCTTAAAATTAATGTTTTATTAAATTTGTTAGCTAAAATAGAAGAATAACATAAATAGTTACGTGTCTCTTAGTTGCTGTAACAATTCTTTGAGTATTTATCCTTAAGACTTCATCTTCTGCTTTTACAGAAGGATTAGACATTTCCAGTACCTAAAATTGTATTTTTTTTTGTTTATTTACAACGATGGTTTATAATAATAAAATGTGTTAAGGATTTAAATGAGCATACTAACTGATTTAACTATTGCAGATTTCCCGTCCAATTCACTAGAAGTATCCCATTTATTTACTGCTGATTGTGTGGTTTTATTAATTCTCTAAGGATAAAGAAATTCACATTTAATTGAGTCAACGTGCATGAAAAAAGCCGACAAATTAAATTAAAATAATAATACCTTAGAATTTCTATTGTTTGGCTGCTTGCGGTTTTCTTTATCATTGTTATCATTGACCCTCTCGTTCTCCGAAGCCGCAAGTCTTTGTTCATTTCGACGTTTTCTTCTTTCATTTTTTGAATAGCCTATTGCAGGAGCCGGGATTTGCTGAGATTGGACATTTGCTTGGACCATTTGCAGTGGACTGGGTGAAGCGTCATCAACCTATAAAAGAGAAGGTTGTATTATATTTTCAGAAAAAATTAATGACAAGTAAAAAATTTAAGTCTTCTAATTTGGAAGTTCCAAGTACTAAAGGACAACTTACGCCCCATTTTTCTACCGAGGCATCCGCTGCCGCACATGCTGTCTGGATAGATAGTATTCCTGAGCAATAATTTGTTTTGGTATCGGTAATTTGACTTTGTATGGAAACTTCTTTTGCCTCACATGATTTGACGTGGCTCTGAAAGTATTCGACAGTTTAAGTTAGTTTCAAACAAATTAAATAATTTTATATAAGCAATAAATAAATAAATAAAGACGTACGTTATAATCCTTCGGGTGTAGCTTGTGCCGACTATCGTATGGACAACACTTTAAATGGATATGGGGATAGTTCTTGGCACACTTCGATAAATGGTAAGGCATTCTCGATCGGAAAATCTGATGGCTACGATCGTAGGGACAAATTAGCAGGGGTTCTGCATCCGCCATATCTCAGAGTAAATTAAAAAGATTGTAGACGATAAATACTTCCTTTTGCAGCAATTCGCAAGTTCTGCGAAACTGAAAAAATAATTAACAATGTGTTTAAAATGTCTGCGATATAAAATTCTTATTTGACAGTGCTATAATTGTTCGACTAATTTTCTTTTAGTCTTAGATAAATTAATATAATTCTAGAGAATTGAAAATTAAGACTTAAAATATACCTTTTTTTAAATTGTGCTAGTTATCGTAGTACGTTACGATATATATAAATATGTAGGGCACACTTCCAAAAATTAAGTTGAAGTATCTTATTTTAGCAATCAGCACTGTATATAAAGGTCCTTACACCGTGCCTTTCGTCTGTTAACTAGCTTATACTCTGCAATTATCGCAGACGCTCAGAGTGTACTTATACTTATATCCACTGGCCGAAGGTATGCCCCACTCTCCCCACACGTACTCGATTACCTGCTCATGCGCATAACGACAATGTATATTTTCTGCACAGTTGTGCCGAACATATAGGCTGTTATTACAATATAATTTTATTGTACATAGACATAATAGAGCAGACTATTTGAATATAGCAATATAATTTGACGGCAGACGAGATATTCGGGTTTCCCGATTGTCAACAACGCCTGTCTCGATGATAAATAATGATATTTTGAATTGTGTATGAACGAGCATCGGTAAAAAAGGCCGAATCGTTATAAACTTTGAGAAATAGAATAGACGAGACTAAATGCGATGATGCCTAAGGATTTTACGTATTTGCAGTTTTGCTGCTTGATATATGTGGGTAATTCCAGCGAAGTTTTAAAAAATGTTGTGCATAGAGGGGGTCGTTCAATCTTACCACCGATTTTTTCTATAAAAATACATAAAAGAAGGCTGTACCTAAATTTTCAGTCTTTCAGGTGCCAATTGTGCCCCTGTAGAATGTTCAAAAATTGCCCAGCTTTCTACTTCAATGAATTCAAAAAATTCAACCGCAAATCTGTAGGTTATTATGTTTTGCACCATCATTTCTTATACCAAAAGTTCACCAAGTTTGTTTCATATTACATGAGCGTACACACTTGACCACGTAAACAAAATTAAGCGAACCTCGTATTGGAAGGACCTGCTGTGAGATCTGACAGAGTCAACAATAATATTATTCTTTTCTTTCCGATGTATACTCTAAAATTATTTATTGAATAAATGAATATTGAGGCCCAGATTTTGTATAATTGTATTAATATGTTAGATAATGTTTAATAACTTATAAGATTAATATTATTTTCATTATTCGTTTATAAAATGGTGTTAGGTATGGATGGGAGATGGAGATCGACGGATACAAATGTAATACATTACATAGTTTTATTGCTTGAATTTTATTTGCAATAATCGTAAAAACGTTATGCCGTCACTTACAACAAACACGAGTTTAAAAAGACACAGTAAGTAACGAAGGAAAACAAAAATAAAACACGTTTAGCAAATTTCTTTGCAGGAAATGTGTGTATGCAGAATTACGTAGTGTAATAGTCATTTGCGAATAGTAATACCAAGTTGAGAATGATGGATATGATCTTGGGTATCTCTGCAATCAAATAATGGTGTTAGATTACATTTTTTTCTAAGAAACTAATAGCAATTTTTAGATTACTAAAAAATAAACTTGAATTTAGATAAATAATAAATTGCTTACTTCTGATGGACCTCGACTGAAAACCAATAGAGATTCAGTTTCATTCCGGTATGGTTCGATAGTAGGTACAGCATCTGCATCAGTTATTATGAAAGCCATTGCGAGCAAAGATAAGCTAATAATATACTTCATGATTCTTCCAATTATATAATATACAGCGAGGAATGTTTTTTCCCTTATTTTAATAAAGTTTATGATGAGAATCTTCCTTGAACGATGAGATAAATTCAATCGTGATTCTGCAGCAGTAGTAAGATATTTTTTCGCAAAATTTTTTTCCAACGTGAAACAGCGATAAGAAATGCAGAATATATACGATTCGTTTATAACTTTACGATAGTTTCATATCTCAACCCGAGTTTCACAAGTCGAATAACGTCATCCACAATACTCCTCGTCAATTTCGAAATCTCGATTTAACACCGTCAACTCTCAAAAACCTCCGACAACAAAATTTTTCAATACTCTTATCAAGCTCCTCTCACACTAATGATCTCCAAACACGATAACCGCATCGACGCGATATATTTACTCCATATAAAGTCGTGCGTTTCAGTTCAGGACATCATCGGGCAACAAACTCCACTGCAGCAGCAGCAGCATCAACTGCGGAAGATAGTGAAAGAGACGGCTATGGACCAGTATATATACCTATAGCGGGATGAGAGGAGCAAAAGCAGCTAAACGCGTTGCGCGTCGTGCTGCCGTTGCAGAGCAGCAACTCGCCTGTTTCCGCTTGTTTTCGGCCGACAGCAGCAGCTGCCGTGATTATCTTTTGCGAAAAGCGATACGTTGCAGGTCTCCGGGAACTGCTCTCGACGCCATATTGTTCTGCCAGCTCAGCTTTATCAGGCTGCGCTAAACTATAGTGAGTGAGAGAGAGAGAAGTCGGGAAGCTCGGCTTTGCGAGAGAACGTTTACGCTCTTTTAAAGGGGCGTGTGTGCGAGCGCGTGCTGGTGAACGGGGTTTAGTTTTGAGTGAGGTGGCTGATGGAGAGTAGACTGTATATCGATGTTGAATTATTTTGTGTATGCTATAAGGTATAAAAGGTTTTTGAAAGAATCATCTGGTGAGACGATTAGTCAAAAAGGCTGAAGCATAATTTGTATTTAGTCTGAACGACTTCAATTAATACGAAGGCAATGAAACATACGTACTACGCGTAGTAAAATACAAAATTACTGTTCTGTAAGGATATATTTCAAAGGCAGTTACATGCCAGTGACAGGTCGATCGTATATACACTACCCCATATTTTTCATCTCACGACACTGACCATGACATAACTGACATACTTTGTTCAAGAAGTATACAAGAACGTCCACGATCTATAATCATGCTCAATTAACAAAAATTTATTATACTCTGATATATCCCACCAACCGAAGTCTGAAAAAAATTTTCGTAACAACATCACAATCAGTATAATATATTTCTCCCAGGGACTGTACCGTCTCTCGAATTCGCTCCTATGCACTCGTTTTTTCAAAGACGATTAGCTCCACGATTCTCGAACTGCCCCCCTGGCGCGAAACAAGCTTTAGCGATCTTGGTCTGTCAGGAGGAAAAAAAAAGTCTCTATCGATATACCTACCTACGCACGCGCGTCATTCATCACCACATGCAGCAGCCATTAGGCGTCGTCGACACGCACGCATCATCAGTTATATCGAGCGTTTCGTTTATCCGGGCGTTAATAATAAATTGACCGACGAAAACTAATTTAACAATGAGAACCTTGCATATAATGTATACCTATAATCTGTGGTCTCTTGGATCGTAGGGGTAATCTTGCTTGCTAATGACTTTACTTTGTCGACGATTACGCTGTGTGTCTTGGGGACATTTGTTTGTTTGTCGTGGATTGATAGAAGTTCTCGTTTCTTTTAATGCTGCGCTGGCTTGGTTATTATTAATAAATTGTACTCGTTTATCGGATATCGATGGGATAAGAAAGCATGTTATGGATGACAGTTTCGAGATTACAATTTTTTTTTTCTTAATGAGAAACTGATAACAGTTTGCGAGAAAACGAAGATGTGAAGATGCAGTTTAACCACTTTTTGCTGATGCATAATTAAAAGTCTCGTTAAGCGTATACACGCTGAGGATACTTTTATTATGACCTACAGAATTAGCATATAGAAGACGTGCTTCTGAAGATTAACGTTGTCGAAACGGCGACTGAAAATTTAATCGATTCGAAATGTCGTTTCGAAATTAATACTTATTAAATTCATATACTTTTTTCACTCTCTTATTAATCATTTAACCTAATGGTCAAAATATTTGAAAACCACTCGCAGTTTAAACAAACACAAACTCATAAATTCCCAGCAAATCGACCAGAAAACCGAACGAATCTCACCATCGAGCAATTAACAACAACCTGCACAATATACGCTGAACAGCATAAAATCAACATATTAATTCAAATAATAAATTTTCCCGCGCCTCTCCCTACAGGTATATAATCCAAACGCTTTGTGCTCGTCGTCATCGTGTCGATGGGGCATTTTCGCTATGCTAATATTATGTGCGCTCGCTCGAGCTTCAGCACATATAAGATCGAGACAGAGCCAAGCGCGCTCGAGCTGACTTAACGGAGGTTATTAAGATTTCCATTGAGATACCCTAAACGGGGGAAGCTCTCGCTCTTTCTCTGTCATTCTCGCGCGTGTATGGCTATAGTTCTGGCGACAAAAAAGCTTAAGTGTGTGCCGGAGAATTCGCGGAATGGCCGGGTTGAAAGAAAAAAAAAGAACAAAACGACCTGGCGACGGTTGCACAGCACACACGCGAATTAGGATAACTACTCTCGTGAAGAGAGAAAAAGGTACCTCAATGTTCGTCGATTTAGATAGAGTATAGTTGTAAATTTCTCGCGCTCTCTCGGCGAGCTTTATTGATCTGTGATTTTGAGGTAATTTTGATAAGAATATAAAATTGTGATATGCTGCAGAGGAAGAGAGTTCTTATTATATATTGATAAGAGATAGTGTTTAAACAGATTCGCATAAATTAACCGATAAGATAACATAAGCGTAAGCCAATATTTGATCTTCCGAGCGTACGCGATATTTATATAACTAGAATTTCGAAGCAGGTGACGGGCTGCGAAAATAATTAGTAATATAAATTGATTATACACGGGCTAAACACATCAGCCAAGAATTTCCAGTCATTACCTCTGCGCGAAATTCGTCTCAGCCTTAATAGTGTCCCTCAGTATATAGCGAATCGGGGTCGAAGCAGCAGCAGCGGCGTTAGCATCGCCGACGTCGTCGTCGGTATTATCGACCGGGCGCGGATGCCACGGCAGCTGGATTACAAGTGGCTTTTCTCGAAGTGGAGTGCACCACGTAGCAATTGGCGCCGGCCAGATAAACCGGTTATTGATGCCGTCGATATTTCAGAGTCTTGTGTAAAATGGATGACAGTCGCGTCGTCGGCTCCTCTCTCTCTCTCCAGCAATTTTCATTTCGACCGAAAACTGATACGTTCCCTGTATATACCTATTCCTCGAGAGAATTTATATAGTATTGGAATTGATAATGAGTTATCATTCTAAAAGCTTCAGTAATGAGAGTATACAGTACCACGAGGAAAGAAAAATATTCCCTTCACGTAATCCACGAAACCAAAGAGTGGAACCACACAATTGACAGTATATATATTATATACGCAAAACTAACACTCCCCTCGGAAAAAAGATCCCCATTCAACTCGATACATATAAATTTCTCTGCCGCTCGCGATGCAGGATTCTATTACACCCTCCAAGTATCAGCCCTAAAACTCCGGAGGAGCTTGCAACCCTCTGCAGCGGTACGACTTGCGCATAAAGCGGAGACTCGTCTTTTATATATATGTATATATATATATATATATGTATGTATCTCGTCTGTGAGTTTCCCGCGAGTCGATCGCACGCGGACCGCGTTAGGGTCGTCGAAGATAACGCGCCGTAAACATTCGCCCTCTACTTGCGTATATATATGGTGCTATACCGTTGACGCACTCGTAAATCGTCGAGCTTTCGGAGATTCGTGTGACAGTGTAATGTATATATAGGAGAGGGACATTTCTCATATGTTTTGCCGGATGCTCGCAAAAGTTGATGGGATGGGTTTACGATTAGAGGAAGTGAGTAGCTGTGTATGTTTTGTAAGTCTGAGGAAGTTATTATCATGTCTGATTTTTTTTTTGTTTTCATAAACAAGGGAAAGTTGTTAGACATTATGTACAGAAAAAATATATTTTTTGATGAGAAGGGTTTTTATGTATACTGGATATTTATTAGTTATAACGATAATATAGTTTGTTTTGTAACAGTTAAAACTAAAACTGTAAAGAATTATTCCACAAAAAGTTTAATGTTTGCAATATATCTTTTTGAAGTTAATCCTTTACAAATTTTCAGAGCTTTATTTACTGCCTCTGTAACTTATTTGTGTAAGAGCTGCAAAGAACTATTGAAAATAATAAAACAAAAAAATAAAAAAACACAAGCCTTTTCAATATTCACACATCTAATTTAAATTTCCAACGCAAGAAACCTACAAAAAAACATACATACATACACCCATATCGTTAAAAACCAAACGACACCCCCGACACCCATATCACCTTATTGATTCCGTCAAAACTCCCCCAGTACACAGCTATACCTTTTACCACCGCGAATCCTCTGGTCGACATAAACATTTGTCGTTTTCGCGCATAACTGCAAACTGCAGCTGCAGAGAGAGTAGTAGCGCGCTCCATTGGTCGGTAATCAAATAAAATCCCCCGCGCGGAAAATACGCAGCAGTAGCAACGCGGGGGTTTATCGCTTGCTCGAGGGGTGGCAGCACTCGGTGGGCTCGAGCGCGACCCTCTCGCGCTCTAGTCGCCCTCTCGCGCCACCCTTGTATAGTACTGTCGATAAGATAAAACCCGCGGGGCGTACCGCGCTTTTTTTACGATTGATACGTCGCTGTGTTGTGGTTTTGATTTAACGCGCGGATGTTTTTGCGGTTGGGGGTGAAAATGATAGAACTGACGGGGAGAGGCCGGCTGATTGTAGAAATTTTGGGAAACATTGCGTGGAATTAAAACCACAGGATATGATTTTTCTGATGAAAAATTTTGTTTTGTGCATGGTGCGGTTTTCGAAACTAAAATGAATGAAAATATTTGCGATAGCGAAATTTAAATTAAATCTTTGCTATCAAAAGGCAGTAACTAAATTCGACTAAATCGCAGTATAACAGTACTGTCGGCGAGGGAAACTGGTCGAGGTGTGCGTTTTCTCAGTAAATAATGACTCGTCACTTTGTTCGCGCCGCCCATCAGGATGTGCCAGCACGACAATCCCCAGCGTTTACCATCATTACGCAACTGCAACTTGACGCAAGCGAAACAGCAATTTCCAAGCAAGTATCCTAATTCGCGTCCACACACAGTTTCTCTCTATTCACTTTAACTATCCATTCATTCTTCGACTCGAAACTGCTGCCAAACATTCACTTTTAAATTTCCCTCCCTCATTCTTTCCATATATACAATACACACAACGTACGGTAATAACAACACATCCAAAAGTTGATTTCGCCTCAATCGCGCCATTCAATATCGAACGAAATCTCCCAATAGAGAAAAGCGATCTCGTATTCGGCGGTCTGAGAGAAAAAGTAACGCCGATTGTTCGAGATATTTGGGGGTGAGAGAGAGAGAGAGAGAGAAAGGAAGGGGCGACCCGTATAAAGTGCCGGCCGGAAAACATTCAATTTGCGGAGTATCGTCTTACGATGGAATTTTAAAGCGCGGAAATAAAAACAAGAGTATAGGCATTCCCAAGGGACAAACGGAGGGTTTGTTCGCAGGAGAGACACCTCTTACAAAGTGTAATGTAACACTCGCCCCCAAGACGAGAGCATTAGCGCCTTGACTCGCTCTTAATCTTCCCGACTCGCTGGCGCTTATTCTGTTGGCTTGTGAAAGATGATAGAACCGCGTGTTTTACAAGGATAATAAAAGCACGTGGTGGAGGGTTTGTGCTTTTTTTTATTCTCGTCGATCTTTGTGGGAGTGAGCTTTATGAAAGCGTACGTGGACGTGCTTGAGATATTCTGAAGGAGAGAGAGCTAGAATTTATTTTCAAAGATTAAGTAGAAATGTCTTCTGGAGAGAGGAAGCTTTTTATATCGTTTTAATAATTTCGAACTGGCTGAGAGAGTATCGAAGAAACTTGGATTGCTCAAATATTTATAGCTGCACCGGACGCGGTTATCGGCTCGAGTTCATAATATTTAATAAGGTAAACCTGAGACTGCACTTGTATCAATAATGGATATTCGCGTGTATTCAAAAATATCAAAATTTAAATTCAACTTTCCAAACGGGTCATAAAGAATTTCCTACAATGAATAACATAATAAAATAAACTGAAATTATATGAAAAACAATTAAAACTCGAACAAAGAAGCGAAAGCTATACACAGAACAAAAACGATGATGCTAGAAGCAACCCTCGTCAGCGTTCGGTAACCGAGAGATACGAGCTTGAGAAACCTCCAGTGCGTGCCTTATGCCATTTCCCAGGATCTGTCTTGTGGGGTGAAAAAGTAGAAGCGAAGCACACTCGACAAAGGGAAGAAATATTCCCGCTGATAGTTGAAAAGAGATCGAAAAAATATTATTTATATCGGTGTACTAATGAAAGACGCATTAGTCACGGTTTTCCTGTCGCGTATATTATATACACATAAATCTCCGATCAGCGAGTCATTAATAAAAATATCTCTCGGAGCTGTCGTTCATGTTGATAAAAGGTATTATTTCCGTATCAGCGGGATAATGAGTTCTTTATGGAAGAGTGCGCATAATAATAGGACGTTAATAAAATCGAATGCAACGCCGATGATGATGATGATGATGATGATGATAACAATAATAATAATAATAAAAGAATCACGATATTTGATATCTTACGATAATATTCCAGCGGTAATACGGTAGTTTTCAATATCAAAGGATAATCTTACGGTTAATCTAATTACGCACGCATCACCGCGTAAGTCTACACCACAGACTCTCCTGTACAGCCTCTATATATATGCTAAACCCCAAGAAGCATCAGCATCACTGAATGAAGATGTCAGTATCGGCTGAAGCGCAAGACATCATGCGTCTCGCAAAAACGGAGATATCGCATTGTAATGAGGCTGGATATATTATAACGAACGACAATACCCCAACGACGCCGAGAGGCAATAACCTACACAGGAGCGTAATAAAAGCTGCCGAGACTTGATTGGCAATATAATGCCTGCTTGAAACAATTATGTGTTGCGCTCACTTCTCACGTTACTCACTATACTACTAGTATACGATGCAGAACAAGCCGAGGCTATTGTATTTATAATACAGTCGAGATGATGAACAATGGACGAGACGTGCGCTTTGATTAAACAAAATGATTTTTGATCGCGAAATCTCTCGACGAGAGTAGATTCATCAAAAGCAAAACAGTCTCTATAGCTTATGCAGGTAAATCCGGAAAATGATGACCAGACGCCAACGAGAGAGAGAGAGAGAGAGTATATAGAAGCCCCCGATAAAATCCTACGGTCGTGCATAAGCCTTTGGACAGCCGCAAACGCGGGGGATAGAAAATTAAATATTAATTCGAACGGGCAAATCCTCATCAAAAATTCTCGGTCTGACCATAATCTACTGCCGTATAGATGTATACATCAACCCTTTGCGTATACAGGCTCGTGTGTATATCACGAGCGAATGGGAGGCGTATCAAAAATTTCAGTTGCGAAATTCGTGCAGGGGTATGTTATATTATGAAGAAGGAGGATTTCCGCCTTATTCGTTTCGAGGACCTCGAGGGGATATATCGCATTGTGTTATGTTCCTCTGAATCTCGGATTTAATTAAGCTCGACGCGTGGGTATGAATTATCGCCTCGAGGTTCTGGAGAAGGGGAGGGTTTGAAGGCGGGTATATATAGCGTGCGGTTGAGACTTGTTTTTTTTACGTCTTGTTGTCGAAGTGTCGGAAGCACGGGATAATAATGAGTTTTGACTGCGAGTTGGTATAATTAGCTATCGGCGGGTTTGAGATGTACTTTTTTAAATTGAATTAAGTTACATGCTTTTTGTATCGGATTAATTTAATAGTTCATATTCAATTTTTTGCGTTATTTTATTTTTTCTTTTCTTTTTCCGCTGAACTTATACGAGTAATCAAAATTTAGAGTCTCATAGACAATCACACCTGCGCACGCATCTGCACCACAGCAATAACCGTAATACTATATATAGATACCTGGAGAAACTGCATATTTTTTTACATCAAGATGAATAAAAATAAAAGCAGGAGATAAAAAGTACGAGAGTAGAGAAAGAGATAAAAAAGGGAAGGGATCGACTGGCGTTGAGTAGCAAAGCGTCGATTGTCGATGCGACACCATATTGAAAAATTCAGCGTGTGCAGCTTGTCGTGTGTGTATATGCGAGTACGAGATGCAAAAAAAAAACATTGCTCCATTTTCCCCCTGTACACTGGATAGCGTCAACGACGGAAATACAAAAGTTCGATTTATGTCCCCGCGTACATTACTTTCTCTCTTTTTCCTGCATGCTTGTCTCTCACATTTATGCTTTTTATCTCCGGCCTTTTTCCTCTTTCCCCGTGTATATTTTTATTTCGGATTATTGAAATTTTTAAGCATTGCGGGAAGTGATCGGAAAAACTTTGAGTTGTATAGGAAGTCACTGTGGTTCTCATCGTACATAATTAGTCGTTTATTATTGCCTCTGAACTAACTAACAAATGTTCGGATGATTCCCCGTTAAAACTAAAACGAAAATATAATCTCTAACAAAACCACGTCACTCCATAAATCTGCCTGCAAAAGGTGTCGTGCATATAAACCCCGCATAGATAAGAGATATCATCAAAGCGATAGGAGCCCGCGATTCAATCACTCCCAGCTGTCCGAAAAAATTTCCGAAAAAAAAAAAATACAATTCACTCCATCCGCCTCCACGTACCGATAGGCGGACAGGAAAGTCCTCGCGGCGGCGCCGGTCGCGTAATACATCGCGAGTCCGCGTGACATATATCTCAGCGGTGTGTATATATACGGCTGTCCTGTGGCGGCGGTTGGCTTTCGCATTGAGCATTCATTTATGCGTGCGCGCCGGAGATCGAAAGTTTATAAAGTCGACATTTGTCGCGAGTCCGCAGACAGACGCGCACTGGTTCGAAGATCGCGTGATGAGTGTCTCTGTGCGGTATGTTGCTGGCGATCGTGTGGCGGAGAGAGAGCGCATTGATAAGACCACTGACGGAGTGCCTGGTTATTCATTCGGTGGAACGTGATGGTCTTTTTTTGCGCTGGAATTATTAGTAACACTTTTTGTGCGATAATGGATCGTAATTTTATATTTGCTGTTGATGTAGTTTTTCAGATTTAGAAAATTTGTATTCGGTTTGTAGTATTGTGTGCGCCACCTGTCTTGTAGATGCACCTGTTAACTACTACCTGCAGCATGAATATAGTGGCAATAAATTACTTTATATCAGTATATCTCTATCTCAACCTACACCTCAAAACGGAAAACTTGCGATCACCCAAGACGATCCAGATCTCTCCATCTACACTCGAGCCAATTAGCCACTTCACGTCGTCCTCTCCACCTTATTCCCAGCCAGCGGCGACATCTCCTCGATCCGAATATTCATGAGCGCACCTCCTCCAAAAGGGCGGGTCACTCCCGAAAAGAACACTAAAACTCTGTACAGCCAGAGCCCACCTAGGAGCTCTTCGATATATAAGTAGTCCTAACGAGGAACCGTCGTAAAGTTCACAGCGAGAGCTTCTCGTTATTTATGTTACAACCCTTAGCTTTGATGCGAACTTATGGACGGGGGATGTTTGGGAAGAAGGTCTAAATGATGACAGCTGCCGGTGGATGTGTTCTTTTTAGTTTTCTCTCGAGGCAGCAGTCGACTTTTATGGAGTTTCGAGAGACTTTTATTAGCGACACGAAAAAGGCTGTGGCTCAGGAGATTAGCAGCGGTTGACTTTTATGAAGAGGCTTATAATGTATATAGATGGATTTTTTCTCAGTGAACGGAGAATAAATATATGTGTGTTTTTTTAAAATTTATTTATTTTATTTCACATCTTTGTATACACTCAAGATTATGACAAATTGAATATTTATAAATACAATGCTTCGATAATAACGACTTTATTAAATCTATTCATGTTTATTCTATTTGATAGAAGAATTAGGTTGGTCTTTATAAATTCCAGTTGTATTCACATTTATTGCGCTGATTAGTCAAAAAAATTTTTATTGGTCCCCACAATAACATAGCGTAAATATTAGTATTAGTGAATTTCTTAGTAAAGCAATTAACTCAAGATTCGCCAAAACGATCCTAGCAAATGTCAATCCTGCACAATACAACGTTAAATTAATTGCACAATATATTAAAACACCATTATTGACCCTCGCGCGCATTTCAAATAAAATAGGTAATCACGGCGCAGCTCTGAAACTCGCTCCCACGTATACAAAAAAAAACGCGAGCAGACAGAGAAAGAGAGAGAGAGAGAGAGGAAAAAAAATTCTGCCGATCCTCGCACAACTCGGCTGCAGCACATCCCGCGCACAACAATGCATTCGTCAATGAAACTGCACTGTTCGCGTTGACGTGCGCAATTGAGGGGTTGATCCGCCGCCGCCGCTGCTGCTGTCGCTTACAGCCTTTTTCATTCTCGAATATATAAACTGTCAGACGTGACAGTGCGCTTTAAACAGACAATCCGAGACGAGCCTCGTCGTATCGTGTGTCGTCGCGTCGAAGAGAGAGACTGAATCCTTCAATCCCCCCCTTAGTCCAAGATTTTTTATTAAATTGCATAACGAGATTACGAGACCCCGCGCGTCGACGGCTACTACTACTACTACTACGACTGGATAGTACAGTCCGGAGAGCCAGTCGACGGCTAAATTTCGTTGTCGCGTTGAGTTAGGATAGAGCGGAGCTACTGCGAGCTCCAATCGCTGTTCATTAACTTGATGCCTGACACTTACAAATTTGATTTTTAGCCTTGATTGAGCTTTGTTTTATTTTCTTTTTTTTTGTTCTGTTGCTGGGACATTTAGATTATTGGGAATGTTAATTGAAATGGAGTTGCACTTTTGGAGAATGGAAATATTTTATGAGAAAATTTATGTGAGAACTGAAATTGATATGATAAAAAATTTACTTTATGAAACTGTTGTTTCACATTGATTCACCGATAATAAAATCCTTGATGAACAGTGAGTTTTCTTTGTTAAGCTCTGTTAATAGACACTGACGCGCCAATCGCGACTTATTAAATTGATGCAACGCTTACAAAGTCTATTATTACATCCGCTAGGCGCTAATGCACATCACTCTCTCTCGGTAAACCTTGTCATCAGATACTGAGATCAGATATTGTAATATCTACAAATTATAAATACAACATACCTATTAATTTGTTGTTGATTTCATCACGCAATTTAAGAATAAGATTAAAAATAATAATACTCCATATTCTGAATCTAAATTACATATTACGAATCCATTAAGCTACCCAATACACGACATCCGTCAGCAGAAAGTATATCACCTCCCAGCAAAAATAAAAAGAGCGAAATCCAAATCACAATCTAATTTACACATCTCACACTCAATCTCCAGACATCCCCAAGCAAATCAGTCCAACACATCGTCGAAAAGAACAACTCGCTCATAATTATTCATCGCACCGCATCAAAACTCTCTCTCTCCTTCCAGGATGGCAAATAAGTAGACTGACGCTCCGCGCGAATAAAACGCGGAATAATAAAGCCAGCGGCGAAACAAGCCATAGAGCGATTAGATTGGCAGGAGTGAGGTACGCAACGAAGCCTGCGTGAGATAACAACGCGCCGCGACGCCTTCTCTCAAATCTGTATAGATATAGTCTCGCATCCCCCTGCTGGTATGAGCTTCGCAGTATATATTATGGATCAGGGTATATATTATGCTATACTGTAGACGTCGAGCAGTTCGTGATAAGAAATGCCAGCGGTCGTCACTTGCGTGTTATTGTGACGCTTTTTTTCTCTCTCTTTCTTTTTGTCCTGGCTAATGTTATTAATATTTATGAGGGCTATCGGTCACTCATCAGAAGTAGACGCCCTTTTTTATTTCCTGGTTATACTTGTTCGAGGATTTAGATTCTGAGATTTTTGAATTGTTTCTAAACGTTGACGTCGTAAGAGTAATACACGAAAATTTTCTATTCAAATGAATTCTTCATCAAAAAATTACCCGATTCAATGTCTCAGCAGTCTCTTTTTCTGCTGTCTCATCACGAAGTCTCGCGTGCATCCTGATGGCTTTTCCGTGCCCCCTATGACTTTTCCACTTTGCGATAATTATCTCGAAGCTTCAAGAGTCGGAAATAACGTGTACAGTAGGAATTAATTTCATCAACGACGCTTATTTCAAATTCCACAGCTCGAGAGTGACCGTATATATACGAATCTCGCGGCTGATGGACGTTGACTTAATTTCCAGATCGATACGGGAAGTGGCAGGAGTGTACAGGCGCAGAAGTGGGAGAGAGAAAGAGAAGAGCCGGGCTATGCATGCGCGCCGCGATAATCTCGTTAAGGTCGACATTGTTTGCTTGATAGAGCGAAAGCGCTGTCGATTGAGTGCTGCATGCAGGTCTTGAAATTGCGCGAGTCTGAAACAGCGGATGTTTTTCTTTTCTACAAATAATCTGTGTATAAGGCACGAAATTATACGAAAATATAAACTGAAAATCACGCGTACATTTTTAAATAATATCACAATATTTGCCCTAATCCGGTCCGTCTCCGAAAAACCTATTAAAACAGACAGTCTTCCGTGTAACACACATTAACCGCGAAGAGTCAGCGAAAACACACGCCAGGGCAGACGTCCACTTTTCGCGCCCTCGACGCAATTTTCCGCACAAACACGCTCCCCTAAAGCAAACAGAAACGCTTACATATACATACATACACTCGTAAAAAAAGATATCCACTCGTTGCCTAAAATCACCAAGTTCCGCACATCAGCAATAAAGTCGCAAAGGGGTCAACGAACGCGTACATATAGCTTTGAAAATAGGAATTATATTTCTTCGCGGGCTCGCGGTTATTTTCTCTGAAAACCAGATCCGTCGCTATAGATACAACTGTGTCCCGCGATTTTTCTCGCGGCTATATGAGAAAGAGGGATGTATATAGCTCTTGGAAACATGATGTGGTTGTAAGAAACTTTGACGCGACGCTTCGTTCTTTAATACAGAGATGTGGGTATATATATAATGCACGACGGGAGAAGTGCGCACGCGGTAATTCAAAAACTTGTTAATTGAGGTACCGCGTAATTGGGCTGGAAACTTAAATTGAGAGCTAGCCTTGATGTTTTCGTTCTAAGAGCGGGAGTATAGCGTTGATAAATTAATTGTTAACCCGGTGACATGTTGGAGACGTGTTTTAACGATGACTCTTGAGCTTTGTAGCTTTGTTTTCATTCATTTTTGTTCTGGAAAAAGTTTAGTGCGAGCTTAGTTTTTTTTTACTGCGGATTGAGTGAAAACTTCGTGTAACCCTGATTTTTGACATAACGAGTTGTTGAAGTTTTCGAAGTTTGTAATACACTTTTTGATTAAAAATACTTCGCGCGTGTATAAGCGGAGTCGGGCAACTGGAGCTTGAAATTTGAAGGAGAAAAAGTGTGTCGCTCGTATGTATACCATTGCACCCGAGATGCATTATAGAAGCACTTGCAACGCATTGATATGCGTGACAAAAGAATTACACTCCTGAAAAAAAGGCTATCAAGTTCGCCTTTAGTAACGCCGTATGGGGGCTTGGATCATTGCACGTGTAGTCGTAAATTCAATGAATGGAACCTAAATTACCCGCGATTCCCATTTACCGGCTCATCAATCCTGACTCGCTTCACTTGTCCTCTCTTTCAATGCAGCGATCCCCAGACATTATGTAAAATTTCAATTACACGTCCTTTTATTTATTTAGGTAAGAATTTTATTCAGTGATACGGGGCTCGTGTGTACACCCCAACGACATGTTGGATGGGATGCCATTCGTCAAAATTATTCATGGACACGCTGGGTACACGCAGTGTACATCGTTTTTTTTTCGAAATAGAGTGCACCGAAAGTGCTTAGACATAAGGTACATCGAATGCTTCTTTTTTCTACATACCTATATTGTTATAAATATAATACAAGCACAAATATTCCAGATACAATTTTATTCTCCCACTCAATCACTCAATGTAACAGCATCATATCACATGCATCATTTCCTTCAAAGTGCAGGCATACGTTGTTTCTCCATCTCCCAGGTCGAAAAAGGGCGATAGCGCGTTCCGCAGTCCCCCTCTCGGTGCACAGTGCGCGAAGTGATTAAATTCCCGGCTCTGCGGTACACACTGCAGCCACTGTATAGCCATTACCATGCGTATAGTTGCAAGCGTTGCGTTAGCGGAAAGGCCAGCTGAGCAGAGCGTTTGTGTGTATTTTCCCGTGATCATGCAGCTCTCAGCGAAGATCAGCAAGGGGTTGTATGCGATGCCAGGGGATGAAGCGTAATTCCTCTCTTTTTTCCCTCTGACTCTCGCATTTTCCTCTCGCTCGACGTTTTTTAATTGCTCGTCCGTCTTTGTTTTCCGTATACACGTGTGCAACGCTGTCCGGCTTTATATTGTCCCGCGCGCGTGTATATATGGATCTGCTCGTAGTTCGTCAATTACCTACCCTTTTACTGCCGCTGCTGTTGCAACGTGACGACGCATGATTTGGGAGGGTGATGCTCGTCGGATTGCTGGATAAGCGATTAATTATCCG
The DNA here is from genome assembly GCA_900474305.1 of Cecidostiba fungosa. Taxonomy (NCBI): domain Eukaryota; kingdom Metazoa; phylum Arthropoda; class Insecta; order Hymenoptera; family Pteromalidae; genus Cecidostiba; species Cecidostiba fungosa. Next base: position 34,114 of record UCOJ01000508.1, on the reverse strand, counting down.
GCGTCAAAAATGAATGATACCTTGGTTCATATAAATATATTGTTTCTGGCTACTGTCTGGTGATGAATGACTTTTTTCATAATGTTTTGATTTGCGCTGCTCCAGCTGTGGGGCATTTATTAAGGAATTGTTGGCAATTTGGATGATTGCTTGATTGTTCATTTATAAATGTAGAGGATGACGAGTTCAGTGATAGAGACAGAAATAAGGATACACTAATTTTTTACGATCATGATAAAGAATATATTTTCAAATTAAGTACTGTTGGCAATGATGTTTGTAACATCTAACTTCTTAAGAATATAAGGCTAAAATGTACAAGGAACATAGTGTATAGGAACTTGTAATGATTTTTTGACTAAAGGGTGCTAATTTATTTTCCCCAGTGGAAGGATCCGCCGATTCCAACCTGTCCTTGGGGCTTGCCACCTGGTTGCTTGTTGGCACCACCGCTGACGTGAATGCTGCCGTGGTCGTTACCCCAGACTTTGTGCTGACCTTCTACGCTCCAAGAAGTCTTTCCACCTTCCTTCTTGGCGTGGACGTCGATTTGGCCATTCTTCTGAGGTGAACGACGTGGTCTCTGCAAAATTATCAACATTTATTATCACTGTTTAATACTAACAGGAAAATACTGTCAACTCATCATTGATTTATATGAAGATCACTTACTCCGCTCCAAGATCCTTGTCCAGGGAAAGTTGGGAATTTGGGTGTGTTCGGGTGAGGCTTCTGGACTGGTGGTACATATGGTGCGGCATCTACGGCTACCATGAGAGCTACAGCGAATAGTAAGAAACTGAGGACGAACTTCATTGTTACTTTTGAGTTATTAGCTGTAAAATAACGATTTTTCGTTAGTTCTCGATACGTAGATTATAGTTTATAGTATAATATATTGAGTTATTTGAAAAAAGAGGAATGAATTTGAAAATTAAAAAAATGTATTCATCGGTAGAAAAGTTCTACTAATAAACAATTATAACTTAAAAAATGAACCGTTAGGTTGCTGTTACTTACTTTTGGAAACTGTTCGATGGTTGAGAACCGAATGATATCAGAAACAGTTGAGGGCTGTCTTATATACAGAAATTTTTATCCTGCTTCAGCTTACTCATCGAAGAATAGACTACAAACATATCTTCATTTGCATTGCGCAAGAAAATAACGACAGCGGTATATCCCCGGTTATCGAATGTGGTACACATGTATGAGACATGAGTCAACACATACATTTGCAATGTATATACCTATATCGGCAATAGCTACACAGGCATATACAACCTGCTGTTTTCTCTGTGAATCCCCCACTATGTTTGACAGATATAAACGTGTTGAAGACTGTTAAAAGCAATTCTTAATGCAGACAGGCGGTGATTCCCACTTTATGAACCGTATCAATTTTGTTTGTACTTTTGTCATTTCTGGCAAACGAGAGTAAATCCCAGCAATAGTTTCCGCGTTGAAACAATGCTAATTTACTTTGATTAACACATTTCTTCTTGAAATCGAGTTCATAACAGGTTAACAACGCTTCATAAATCATTAATATTATGATTGTTTCATCGAATTATCTATATTATTACTGGAGATCAAGAGCATCCGTACTCTTGGAAAACGTACCAAACAATGTGATGGAAATCGAGAGTATAAATACTTTTAGATCGTTGGAATGATTATCAAAGTTCACTACACCACCATTGAGTGTAAGGTAAGCAGTACTTATAAGCATTATTGAAGAAATTGCAGTTGAGATATCTTACTAATTTTTCGTATTCATAGTAATAAATTACTAACGATAATATACTACTTTGATATTTTAACACTCTAACGATATATATTATCTATTAATTTAATATATTTTGTACATACTTCAACAGCACTAAAATCATCATCAACCATGAAGTTCCTCGCAAGTTTTTTGCTGCTCGTTGTAGCCCTTATGGTAGTTGTAGATGCTTTACCATACGTACCACCAGTACAAAAGCCGCATCCGACCCAACCGAAATTCCCCACTTTCCCTGGCCAAGGATCTTGGAGTGGCGTAAGTGCTTTCTTATACAAACCTACAAAAAAACCTACAGTGATTTCTTTTCAGCGTTATGGCAGCTTACTAATAAATGTTGACAATTATACAGAGACCACGTCGTTCACCTCAGAAGAATGGCCAAATTGACGTCCACGCCAAAAAGGAAGGTGGAAAGACTTCCTGGAGCGTAGAAGGCCAGCACAAAGTCTGGGGTAACGACCACGGCAGCATTCACGTCAGCGGTGGTGCCAACAAGCAGCCTGGTGGCAAGCCCCAAGGACAGGTCGGAATCGGCGGATCCTTCCACTGGGGAAAATAAATTAACACACTTTTGATAATTTTTAATTATTGCTAAATTACCTTTGAGAAATATAAATAAATATAGACTTCTAATACAACTTCCGGTTTTTTCAATTATTTCTAAAAACTTAAACTGATATTGTCTTCTAAAAAAAGTGATTTAGCATGCGCATATAAATAATATATATAATTAACAAAAACTTTAATTAGTATCATAATTACAACCTTGGAAAATGTAAAAATATACAATTTTCAAGGTTTTCAATGTACACAAGAGTAAAATAAATTAATTGAGGACCTGATAAACTTGAATATAATTCGTATACTTTAAGTTTATCAGGTCCTAAAAATTTATTTATTTTACCCTGGTGCCCTAATAATGGCAGATTAAGATGGGCCTTTTTTGAGTTGTGCTAGTCTTCGTTGGGACCAATGAATGGTTTTTTACAACTTTTCAGCCGCCCCCACGCCATCTGTTAGTGAAACTGGTTGATTGACGGTAAACCCTAAATACTGTATAATATCAACGTTTCTAAAACAGTTGCATTTTTTTGCAACTCAGCTCCCCAATTATAACTTTAGGATTGTACTGTCAGTCCACGTTCGAAATAATAAAATTTGAAGCTGTAAACATAAATAAATCATTGTCAGCCATTCTAATGATACAAAACTTATAAATTTTATCAATATGCGTCCTTCTCATTGAAGTCTCTATATAAAAAATCTCCGATTTATTAATGTTATTTAATTAGTTGACATTAAAATTCTGAAAATAACACATTTTCATGTAAATCATCCAAGGAGAAGATAACGTACAATAGGTACGTATAATCATCATTCATCGTGAAGCTATCAACATGCAAAGTGTTACACAATACTTTTTACAAATATTTACTTATTTTAACACCTATATATTTATGAAATCATCGAACATTAATAAATGTTTTTAAACAGCGATAAATAAAAAGCCATTATAATTAATATAATACAAATGAAAAACGCAAGATTTATTTAATGTATTCTGAATAACATAAGATAAAATTTGAAAGAACCATATACTGCGTATAAGTACTTTTCAATACGAAAACCTTATTGTTTTATATTTTGTAATAATTTTGCAACTATTTAAAGGCCTCCTGCAGCGCAATTATACGGTCTGTAGACCCATTTTTATTTTTAACTTGTCAAAGATAACAACTGAATACATCCGCATAAATTTGCATGGAATATTCAAGTGTGAGATAAATATTTGTTGTCACTAATCGTTTGTTTTTGTTAGTAATTGTTCTAAATTTATTTATAATTTTACAGTAACATAAAACCTCTGATTAATCATCAAACTCATTTATAATTTTATTTTAATACAAAAGAATTTTCCATTGAAATAATGTACAATATGAATTATATTTAATGTCTACGTGATAATGTATGAACAAGTGTGTTCTCAGATTCAACTATCAGTTTTGAGAAAACTCTGTTATTGACAATCCGGTGAGAAAAATGTATAAATTCGATAAAGCCAAGCCTCAGTCTTTTGGTAGCATCCAACTGATTACTTTCTTCTTACTTTTCGTCCAGGTATATAAGAAAATATTATCACACTCAGAGCGTATTTAATTTCACCCATGTATACTGAAATTTTTTCTTTTAATTTTTAAGAATCAACTTTAAAATAACCATGAAGGCTTTTGCGCTACTTTTGACCCTCGCTTTAGTGGCACTTTCATCGTCAGCAAGTATTGATCATTCCGTAGAACAGAAGACTGTCGAGGATCATTCCGAAGAACAGACTATTTTCGTCGATGGCGTTCCAGTTAATGAAATCGTTCGCGTAAGTAAAATACTATCAACGATTTCTTCACAAGTAATAATTTCCAACAAAATTTACATTCTTTATTCGATTATTTTAGCGAACACTGAGATCTAAAAATGGAAAGATTACTTTCCAGGTTAAGAATGAAGGTGGACAGACCTCAATCAGTGTAAACGGAGAGGCTAAGGTTTGGAACAGCAAAAATGGTTACGTTAGCGTAGAAGCCGGTGTACATCAGCCAATGGGTGGTGACGCTAAAGGACATATTGGAGTTAAGGGTGAATACGAATGGAGAAAGTAGAGATAGGATCATTTGATTTTTGTGTACATACGAACTTTATTTAATTAAATTTTGTTTAAACAAAATTGGAAAATTTACTACTTTATTTACTTAAAAAAATCTGTACCCAGTAAATTTAAACAATTATTCAACAATAAATGGGACATAAAATTATTTCAAGTCTCTATTGATGCACATATGGAACGTTATACACATTGTTCCTGGCCATACAGCTTTCGCATAGCCTATTTACAGAATAGAACGTCTATTTACCAGAGCCGTTATTCGAGTTCTCATCCCGAAAGCTAAGAGCTCACAAGAGCAAGGTGAAAGACGCGAGGTATTTAGCGTCATTTAGTAAGCTGCTGCAAACCGAGATGAGAGTCGCACAAAGGGCCTATACACAAAAGATCCGTTGTTTCGAGCCAGCAAAACTAAATGCGCGCGTTCTATACCAATCTCTAAGACAGCATGGGCTGTACAGAGATGAGAGAGGTGTGGTGATGCAGGAATGCAAAAGTCAAAGAAAATTGGTATAGTTATTTCGTGCTCAAATTATTAACATATACCTTAAATAATTCAATTCAGTATAAAGCAAATTACTATACATGTTCTTACTTTAAATGCTACATCAAATATGAATGTCCCGATAAAATCAGAACTCTCATCAACGAAATATGCACATCTCCTCCATTCAAATTGCACGATGGTAATAAACCAATGCAAACTAAGGAAATTGGCTAATAAACACGCGGTCCTTCCTGCGAAGATGGACCGGCCGTAGCGACAGCCGAGTGAAAAGGGGATCGACGCCATGAGAGAGTTCGTATATATATATATACCTATATAGAGTAGACGAGACCGATATCTCCGCTCGCATTTTGAATAATTCACAGACGAGAGCAATGCTAATTGTGTTCATGCAAATATCCACGGCAGAAAGGGTCGCCGCTGCAGTCTTGATTTCTGAAGGATTCACGATCAGATAAAGAGAGAGAGAGAGAGAGAGAGAGAGAGAGAGAGAGAGGGCGAGAGATGAGGAGCTGCCGGTATGTATATATAGCTTATGATGTGTACCGGAGCTCGAAGCACAAAGCGAATATAGAATTGGCGAGCGTCGAGTCGTTTACCGTCCGTTTCGCACGCCCTGAATTTTGATTATTTAGAGATATGATTTATTTTCATTTTAGTGATGTGCGGCACCCGGTAGCGAGGGTCTCTCTTTCCGATTAGCATTTTGAATAGTTTTTATTGTTTCGGAGATTGATATCGTGAAGGCTGAAGTGGTTTTTAATGCATCGTAAATTAGAATTTTTTACTCGCATAATATACGTGTCACTTTATATTAATAGGCTGCGCGATAACAACTCGATCTTAAAATAAGATATTGCATGAATTAAAGTGTTACGTATAATTACGTGCGTTTTAAATTTCCACTACGTATTTTTGAAACTCATACACGAATTTCTCGCAACTTTTTGAACCAGCATATAATTTATCTAAAAAAAAAACTAGCACCATGCAGCGCGCTATTTCTTCATAAAAAGTGTATATTTCGCTTTAATTACTCCGCGCGCGAAACTCTCGTCATTACCGGACTACAGCATCATTTGCCGCGCACGCATATAAGCTTCCGCGCACGTAAATTACCCTCCGAATTTAACAAAGCCATCGTAATTACCCCAGACCTGCTGCGCGCTCTCTCCACACACGCACACACATACACTTGTACGAAATTCATCGGTCATCAATCATATTACCTAATCTCCGAAGACTTGACCTTTTTTGTGCCCGCGCGCGCTCGTATGCAAAATACATCGGGGGGAACATATGCACCTCTCGGCCCCTTCTGTTTTCCATGCCGAGAGCGAGATTCCCCCCTCTGCGATTAAATCCAAACACAACCTCCTCTCCGTGGGATTATCTAAATTGCTTCGCGAAATGAATTAACGCCACTGATCGGCGGCTGCTGCTGCACGCACCAAAGCCGAGAGCGAAAGAGAGAATAGAAAGAGATGCGGAATATAGAAACGCTGGACTTATATATGACAGCCTTGCTTATATTATGTGCTCGATGTGGATATATATGTGCGGCTTGCTTATAAGCTAGCTCGGCTTGAAGTTGGAATGTATATGTGTGTGTATGTGTGTGCCCGAGGGTGGGTTTGGATTCTGTTTTTTCTCTGTCGATTTCGGGGGTCGGCTCGTATGGTTGCGGGGGAATATTGTATAAAGTTTTCAATTAAAATTACTCGCCATGGACATTTGCATATTTTAGAGATGCTATATTTCAAATTTTGTCATGCTGATTTGTGTGCCCTGGGCTTGTATTGTATTATATGCAGAGCGATTAGTGTAGATAAGTAGTTTTTAGACGCGCGATTCGAATGTTTGATTAGAATTTAATCCTTTTAGAAATTAATTATGCATACCTAATAGCAGAATTTAAAAAAAAATGAAATATGTGAAATATTGATCTTATTGTAAAGCTTTTGGCAAGTTTTAAAGAGTTTCTAGAAGCTTCTAATTATATCAGACATTATATGAGTACAAGCCTAAAGTAAACGTTCACATGACTCATAATTACACATCCATTGAGTAGCTGAAAAATATCAAATGGTTCGTACGAGACAGACGCTATAATCAAGCATTAAGAACACCTGTCCCGAAAATACTTCATTTTCATTTCTATCGACATCCAAGCATTCAATTATCCCCCATCTACTATCTCCTTGTAATTCGACACATGAAGATTTTCAATAATTCGCGATTCACCCCCCTCAAGAACCAAGTGTCAGTTTAAATCTGTGCGTCCCTCCTCACCCTCTCCTCTGGCTTGCATTATTTCGTCGCTGTAGCTTTTATCTTTCACGTGCCGACGGGAGCTTTTCTCCGATATATATACATATACATTTTATCCAGCCGTCGCGATGTCACCCCCTTTTTTCCCCTCGATTTTTTCGTGTTTCCACCACCAACGTCGTAATAATTTCGCAACTCTCGCTTCGGCATTTATCGAATTTTTGCGCGTACATGTATAATACCTACGGCGTCCCCCGTCGAGATGTGGTATGCGCGAATTTCTGCGAAAGCTCGTCGTCGTCGTTCGACAAACGAAGGGGGACGAGGCATAATAATGATGAACGCGCGCGCGCGCCGAAAATTAATTACAATCGAGGCATGATGGCCCAGCACTTTGTGAGACGTGACGCGCGCGTGTGTATAGCATACGACCAGAGGAACGTCTATATTACGAGATACGATTTTTTTTGCGACTTTTTTATGGTAACATGCGCGGAAAGTTTGTCAAGTGTGGGAGGGATCGCTATTTTTTAATTAACGTTGCGAGTTGGAGTTTTGTTTAGAATTTTGTTGATATACAACATTTTTCCATAGAATATACATTGAGGTATACTTGACAATGGCTCTGTCGGAAAATTCCAGACGGTCAGAATCTATACAGCACCTTTTCTCGGGTATACCCACTGAGCTACCTGCGGTTCGGATCGGAGACGCTTCAGGTACCTGAGAGAAGGGTCAGTAGAGAATGGCGTACACATGGACTGCATGGATGGATTTAAGAACAGGAAAAGCTATACTGCAACGACGAAATTTTAAGGCCTTCGGCAGACTCCACCCAATGCAGTATAGCGTCATTAAGTACAGCTATGCGATTTTCCCTCAGTATCCCTCTCACCTTCACAGAGTGCAGATCTCGTGTCTCCTAGTGCCTAACGTTGAAATTCTTCTCTCTCTCAAGATGTCGTCCAAAAAGAATCCACAAAATCTGGAAACAACGCTCGAGCTCTTCATCGAGAATGTGCGTCAAGTCAACATTATGGTGGCGGATTTTCAGCCCCAGTGCCAAAGTGTTCTAAATCAGAAGATCCAAAAGATCGTTACGGATCTGCGTGATATTGACAAGTTGAAGAACGAAATGATGGACGTGCAGATTCCAATGGAAGTGTTTCAATACATTGATAAAGGCCAGAATCCGCAATTGTATACTAAGGATTGCATGAGTCAAGCCGTGGCTAAAAATGAAGAGGCCAAGGGTAAGATCAACGCCTACAAACGGCTCAAGGCTCATATGCTTGTCGAGCTTAGCAAACGTTTCCCGAGAGAGATGAACACATATCGGGCCATCCGCGATCAGGACGATGAGGATATGTAATATTTGATAAATTATGATTTTCACGTTAAATTACATCTCTTTTTATTATTATAAAATAATTTTCTTATCACTGCAATGTATCTTGTTTCTTGAATTTGTCAAACGTATAATTAATACGTCTACCTATTAATACAAGCTATTTTTACAAAAATATTTTCCTTTGGGTTATTCATTCGCATGCATAACTCACTTCAAATTTTTATATTTCATAAAATAGTTCATTTATATTTATAACGATTTAAAAATAGCGTTTCAAAACGTTGATTTTCTGACTTCGTATGTGTTTTTATCTTATCAATAGCTAGTAAAGTAAAGAACCTACTATTATTCTGTTTTACGTATATATTAGCTATTCTACAATCCATAACTTTGGAAATTTTTTGATATTCATTAATTCACAGTTTACAGTTAATAATATGGAGATAAAAATTTTAAGAATAGTCACCTTTGCGACCATAAATTGATTATAGAATTATATGTATTACAATAATTCCTTAAACAGAAAGGTGGATTCAACTTATCCTTATATAATTAAATAATTAATATATATGTTTAACTTTGATAATAATATATTATACTTAGAAGTATATTCTAAAAGTTTTTATTTTGTATACCGACAAAAATATATAATATTAAAACATATCAAGTGTTCGATATAGGTATAGTAAAAAATAGAAGGTCAAATCTCCTCATACATGCACACGCATATACATGTACCTATCAGTGATCCACAGTTGACTGCATTAAAAATGGAATTTCAGCGCGACTGTCTTACATTTTTGCAGCGTTGGTAATTTTCAATTATTTTAAACACATTCTCGTACACACTGTTTTTGCGCAACTGAACGAACTGTAAATGCATCGTGTGATGAACATTATAACGAAAAATTGTTAACTTAGCTTTATAACAAAATGCGCAATATTTTTTTTATCGAACACGTCATGTCTTACGATTACTTTGATTGTTTTGAATATATTTTTTTAGTATATTATATAAAGAATTAAAAAAAAACGTACACTGTCTCAAATTCATCAATTAATCCACCTAAAAATTCCTCGTCATATCCTACGGTCCGTGTAAATCCAAGTACCTCTCGTTCTAATATTAGCCGATCTCCCAAAGCGTATCTAACGCGCGCGCTGCGTTCGGTACAAAGCAACTGTCTCCGCCGGCGTTGCAAGTGAATAAAAGTGATTTGCGAGCGAAAACACTTGCGTCGAGCCAAGGGTCATTCCGCCGGCACGAAATCATAGTCCGTCCATTCGGTCATAAATTATCCGAGCAAAGGGCAAAGAGACGATATAAGGAACTGTCCAATGAAGCATATTGACCATATGGGGGAGGGGAGAGAACCTATTGGCAACGGCGGAAGACTGTCTGGAGGAGTCGTTTTCCTCGCATCGATTGCGATGTTTATTGCGAGAATAGCCATCATTTTGGGTTCATCAATTATGCACTTGATAATGCTTCGTGGTTTTCCGAGAGCTATTATCGTTAGGGTAATTTCTGTGTTTCTATACAGATGTTTGTCTTGCGTGTACGCGGTCTTAGTTATTTGTAATATTTTATGGATGAGTGTGATGGAGAGGAGGCTTGAAACTGTGTGTATAGATTGAATATGTGATTGGCGAGGAGAGAAATGGATTTCTCGGGGTACATTGAAATGTAATTCCTAACGTAAATGTGTAATGGTATCCATAAGAAGTTCAATTTTAATTATTCAATCTTTCTGTAATGTTTCATGGTAATTACCGCAACATAATCTTCCAAGATAAATAATAAATCTAGCAGATTTTTCAAATAACAATTATCCTAAGAACTCCTCCACCTCGAAAACCCAGACATAACCCAAGCATAAATTCATCAGTCCATATTCCCATCGCCAACAACAACAGCAGTACCGCAGTCCATCTAATCCCCCAAGAAAGTCACTGAATCACAAGCCACACATACACACGCGCTCTTTTGTCGATCTCGAGTGTAGTGGCGAAAATGAAAATTGAGTGCGGTACCACAGGCGCGCACTTGGTCCGCAGGAGAGTAGCACCGACCGATCGCCTCTCGTCCTAAGTGAATTAAGTGACTCGCGAGAGTAGTGCCGTATCATTAGTGCAGCTATAGCCCCAGACCAGCCATTACCTTCAAACCACCTCCTATACTATATATATACATATACATCTCTTGCCTTTGCCGCACAGCTTGGTCGTTGCTCTAATTTCCTATATAGCCTGATGTACACGTCCTGAGCTGCACCCCCTTGCAGTAGATGTGTGGAGGCGTCTTCTTCTTTTTCGGGGATATACTATGTAGCTGGATGATCGGAATCGGCCAAGTGTAAACGCAGTGGCGTCTGTCGGGAATCGGAAGCAGATGGTGCTGGATTGAATTTTTTTGATGAAATTACGGAGCTGGTTTATTGGAAAAGTGGACGAAGCTTTGGGTAGAATCGTATTATAGAGTATCTATATTATTACTTTTTCAGATTGATTTTAAACGCATTTAGCAATAAAGTCACGCTTTAAACAAACGGACACTCGGTATGCAAAAATTTCACAGACAAAAGAATTTCCCTTCATACCTGCGTATATACGCTCGAATGAAACCAACTCCGACTATATAACACAAAGCTACGCACCGAGAGCCAATCGAATTATTCGCTTCACTCGAGTTACACACACACACATACATACACCGCTCAAAAGTCAATTTCCTCGGCAAAACGAAGCCGAAACAACAATTCAAAAAAACAAAGAAGCCCCTCTCCTTCAACAATTCACAAAGTACGCGCGTATATGTATACGGAAAATCAACGAAGAGACAAACAGTAGGCTCTGTGTGAAATTGCGTCGAGGCTCGGAATTACATCGAGCGCATCGATAAAAGGACGACTCCGCCTTTGCGATACCCGAGCGCAATTGCGTTGAGTGGTCGATATGCAGTTCTCTCTCACTCTCCTATGCTTTTACAAGGGACTTGCACCCTGTACAAAAATACTGGCACACATGAGCAAACAAGCGTTGTGCTGGGCCTTTCTCTGGCTATTCATGCGTCCCTATGCCGAATTGACTCTTTGCTCGACTTTTATTTTTTTTATCGAGCAACTGCTGCTGTTTGGTGATGTGTTATTGTAGGAGGCTGTAGGCGAGGGATCAAGTGCGCGTTGCTAATTTTATTAACGAGCTGCGAGTGGATAAACAGTCGCTTATAGAATTTATCGTGTGCTTCGTACTTATATATACTTATTGTGCTGATGCAGGAAGCTAATCTTTTCGATTGAGCTTTTGTCTAGGAATCGATTGTGAGAGAGATTGCTGTGCGGTACATTTAACAGGGAAATTCGACGCGCATCTGTTCGCAGATTTGTTAATCGTATTAAACTTTTATTTGCAATAACCTGAGAAGTTTCAACTTTCATTGCTTCGTCCTGTCAAACCGTTTATAATTATTATTAATTAAAATTATTATGTCTTTTGTAGGTACAATATTCATTATCCAAATAGAAGACAGATGTTTAAATTCTCAAAAAATCAGCTTTCTTGAGTAATACAGTTTTACTTAATTTTATTAAATACATACTTATACAATAAAGAAGCGCACCTACATTTCCTCGCATAATTCAAAAAAGGAAATCAGCCAAAAAATCTTCACTAGATTTGTCATTTGATCGTGGTTAAATTGTACAGTAAAAAATTTTCCCTAAAAATGTTATCGACAATCCATCCGAACTGAAACTATCCTCAATTCCAAAACAATGCCACCACCTACTCCTCATCCCTCTAGTCTCCAATTCACCTCGGTCATCAGTCTCCATACTGTTATTCGCAGAATGCACGAGACACACACACATACACATACACACAGGGTACAAATGAATTAGACGTATATGTAGAGCGCAAAGCTGTATACATCATTTCCGCCACTTTGCTCTCCCGCCTATATATACACGACATGTCGCTTCGTGATGTATACACGCAGCTAAAGCGTCGAGGCGCACATGTGTTTCGTCACTCTCCTCGCAAAAAAAGCACAATGCGGCGCATCAGAGCAAGAGACACCCTCCGAATCGACAGCTGCAAATGTTATTTTCGAAAAATTGAGGCTTTTCACCAGTTCGTCAGTGTATACAAACAATCGGGATACCGTACCGAGTAGTTTTGAAAAATATACATTTTTGTTTTTTCGTGACAATAAAAGTTAATTTTCTGCACTTTAATTCTTTGACGTATTATATATATAACGTTTTAAATAGACGCGTGCAATATAAAAAATATTAAAACTTTCGCGCGCGCACAAAGAAACTGGGGCACAATGAAGGACATTCTAGCCAGACGCGCTCAATTATTTGCCGGCTCCGCGCGCGCGCGCGCGAGCTCGGTGAAAAGAGGACAGTTTAACTTGCGCATATTCGATGCCACAGTTGGGCGCGAACAAAGCATAATTTTCCCCCTGATTTCCATAAATTTCGGAATTTCCGCTCTTCAATGGTGTTTACCTGAAAACGAGGCCGATCGATTTCTATCGTCGTCATGAAAGCTCTCGTCAAAAATTAAACGATATAGGTACTATAATATACCGTCTCTCTTTTTGAATCGCTCGATATAGATGTGGATTTGAAAGAATATTGTGATTCTTTCGTGATTTATCGGGGGGAGTTTTTGAATTTGGCGCGTTTCGGTGTGTGATGGATAATTCAAACGGTTTTATTATTGGATTTTTGTTGAAATGGACTTTTATAGCTATGGTGAAATATTCAATGATTATCTGTAATGGTTGGTCTGTCGTTTGTAATAACCGTACGAACTGTCACTAATATTTCACAGAAATTTAAAATTTCTTTCAATCATCCCGCAATATCTAACGCATGCATAATCTAATTATATTTGCCAACTTTTCCAAAAAAAAAAGTAAAATCCCCTCGTCAACACAAAAATCTCTACACCAACCCTTAATCACTTTCCGTCGCCACGACTCCCGACGCACTAATTACTGTCCCAATGAAAAGAACAAGGTGTGCAACATCATCTACTGTCCAGCGGTTTCACCTCATCCTCTCTCTAAAAAAAGTCATCTCATTAGGTCCACGAGTATCACAAGCGTGTATACGCACGCGAAAAAAAAGACGCGTAGCTACACGCACTCGCGTGTAATGTAACTACATTTGCGTCTCTTAATCACTCCACTGCGAGCATTACGTCTCTCTCTCCTCGCGCTTAATGCCAAACATTTTATTTAAGCTTGCGAGAGGGAGCAACGTATATATAGGGTCAGCAGCGCAGCTTTTAGTATAAAATAATGTAAGGGCATTACGAGTCTCTAGAGGGAGAGACACCTTGCCCTCCTCCTTTTCTTGCTTCACCGAGAGTCTCCCGGCTTTGTTTTCTCTCTCTCTTTCTCGCCCCTTTCCAGGCTGAATTATCGCCGTAATTATGCCGTACATCATAAACATCACGTCTCGCCAGGCGCCGCCAAGGAATTAGTCGGGTTATGAGATTTTCCCGCTTGCGCGCGTATGATGGAGTTATTTATTAGGATAACAAAGGGCCCGGGATTTGCGTGCAAGGGAATAGAGGTATATATGTATATATACAGGTGGAAGAAAGAAGATTGGGGGAGGTGATGGTGCCGCATCGCTCACGAATGGAAATCTGCTAATCGATGTAATATTTTACGCTAATAATTATCATACGCGTTTGAATGCTGGAATTATTTTTTGATTGACTGCACGTCGGATCGTGATGAAGTATATTATTCCTCCAATTAATCAGAAAAATTACTAGATGCCTTTTGTGCATTCAAAAAATAATACATCGACTCGTACTAGGGATCTCTCCCGTACGTATATTGCATTAAAAAAGGGCGAGCGCGAATATACATGTATATAAAGGGGTGTTGGATTTCGTAATCGAATAGATGCGCGCGCTAGCCCTTGTCGAGTAACCCGAGACTGTCTAACAGTATTTCTCCGTCCAAACAGTGCTTAATGACGAGTCGAATTTGAATCCGTGAGATATACCATATATACAGTCGAGTTATGCGCGCTCGTCAATGTCCGACTCATTTCCGAGAAGAGAGAGAGAGAGACAGAAGCGGATAGAGTAGAAGCTTATCCGCTTGACATATCCTATGGGGTTTGTATATTATATATATGGATCAAAGGACTATAATATCGATCGGTATAAACATCCGCACTGCGAATTCGACAAACGACGTATACACAAGATCAGAAAAAGCTCAAAACACTCCAGACTAAAAGCAAAAAGACATTAAAACTATCAAGGATCCCAGAGAGAGAGAGAGAGAGAGAGCAAGAGCGAAAAATCCCGGCAGAGAAAAACGCACTTGTTTACGCGGCTCCGGCAAAGACAAAGGACATAAAGGCGCTACACACCGCATAATACTCGCCATATACACACTCCGCAGCAGCAGCAGCAGAAGCCGTTGGGGATTTTAGCGTCCAGGGCGCGAAAGTGGGACTTCAAACGGCCGCTGCTGCTGCATAATGCACGTATATCTTTCTCGAAGCCTCAGACCCTTCAGATGCGCTAGCAGCAAAAAGCTCTGCCCCACAGCTAACTTTTACGGCCATATATAGAGCGTTATATACTCTCTCTCTCTCTCTCCCTTCTTATGCCCACTTACCGATGTGTCCATTGTGCGAGCGAGCGACTGACTCCCCTGTGGCGGCGATATATGCAGTATATAAGAGACGGATGCTTTTTTCGCTGGGTCCCTCGCGCGCTTTTTTTTTTTTTTTATTCTTTCTCTATTGAGAATGCGTGAGTGCAGTGCATATACTCTCTATCTCGGTTTCTTCGTGTGCAGCTGGAGATTAAGGGGTTGGAAAGAGACGATTGCAGGCTTACGAGGTGATTGAGCATTGTTTTGGGATTCGAGTTGATTGTTGAGCTTGATATAAGTATATAAATGGGGTGAGACCTGCAAGGATTACGTGTTTTGTTCGAAATATTGTATAATACCGTTCGTTCCATATGTATAAAATAAAAAATTGAAAAATATTTATTACACCGTGAGCCAGTAAAAGCAATATTAGACTCACATAGATTCTATAATATACAATCAACGATAAAAGTGTTTCTCCCATCAGTTGTGTGGCTTGCAGAGAAAACGGTATCAGATCCGCAACGCCGGCAATTTCAACTTAAGCGTCGCACGCACGGATCCCACCTTTTTTTTCGTATTCCACCTGTTATTCGCCTTATCTATGATTACGGATACGTACTACTTTCGCGCTCTCTTGATTGCACAGTCTCTACATACACAGAAAGAAGCGAAAGAAAAAAAAACAAGCGGAGGTACATAAATTGCTAGGAAATTAGATGGAAAGAGAGGAAGTGAAGTAAGTATGTGTAGCGGTGTGTAGGTATATAAAAGAAGCACGCACATGTCGAAACGAAAATCAATGTTTGCACGTGCACATACGGCGGCGGAGTGTCCCGCGTAAAGTGGACTCTGACGAATCGAGTGTTTTCTTTGCGGACACGCGAATATATGTGGATTTGAATCGAGTACTGGTTGAGGCAAGGAGTGTAAGGTCGATGAGAGAAGGACGTTGTGGCTTTATCGATGAGTTTCTTTTAGGATTTGAATAATAAATACAGTATTATTTGAATAAATTCATATTAGGATGATGAAAAGATAAGGAAAAATCTATCAAACCTTATCAATTTATACAATATATTTATTAGTTGTAGCCTCGATAAACACTTTCCGATACGACTCCATCAATTTGTTCATTAAACTTTCCTTCTTTTTCGAATTCGCATCGAGTCTCCGTGTTATATGCACTTACTCGAGTAAACGTGCCTGCTCACACGGCTTCGCGTGGACATACAACCTCGAGTATATATATAACAGTAGCTGTGCGCGCCACAAGTGAATTGGCACCGCTGCGCCGAAGCTCAAGCTTCGCTGCTCCTCAAACAGAACAGGACTTCCGTTTATACCTATATTTGTTGAACTCTGTAATTCGGGCTAAGCCTCTTTTTCTCTCTCCTCTATAGTGTCAAAGTAATTTATCACTTTCGCGTTAACGATTGAAGAGTTTGTTATTTTTCATTAAAACTCACGTGATCGATTAGTATATAGCGTTGTAAACACTGATGTCGGACTTTTTACAAATCGTGTCTATAAAAGTCCATATAAGCACCGGAGCCCAGAAGTCCATACAGAAAACAAGCTGAAAAGGAAGACTGCACAGCTCTCTCATCATCTCTAACCCCTTCAGAGGATGTCCTTCATAAAGCAGCAGCAGCAGTACAACAACTCGCATCCGCACGCATATAGCGCAGCCCATAAAAACACGCGTACAAGGCGCCTACCATACTACCCACCCATAGAGAGCGAGAGCCAAAGCCGAACGTTATATACCTACATGCAAAGCCTTACACGATCCTCGCATTACGCGCACGGCCGGCAATTACTTAACGAGCTCCGAGACCATCTCGTGTTTATTCCTCTCGTATGCGCACATACACCGACGACCTTCTTATATTATATACGTGTGTTATACACCTATCTCTCTGCTGCTGCTGCTGCAGGTATATATTATAATGCGACGGTATACACAGAGAGAGAGAGAGAGAGAGAGCACAATGGACGCGAGGGGGAGGGCATTTGGTGCGAAAACAAAAGGCGCACACGTGTGTTATAAAAAGGTGGATCCAGCGCGTGGCCGAACACGAAGCTCGTCTTTTTCTTTGGGTTATAGTATAGCTACAGGCTTTGTTCGCATCGCAGAACCTTGGCCTTGTGTGTGTATAACTGCGCGATTTTATTTGGGAGATTTTTTTTTTTTTTTTGCAAGTGGGTATAGTGTTTCGATTGCTCTCGTCGTTATTGCTGTGTACACGAGTGTCGGGGATTTTTTGGGAAACAAGGTTTAATTGGGGTGATGAGTGATGGTGTGTGGAAGTTTGTGGGTATAATTTTGAGGTTCTTTAAACATTTTTAAATAAGGATTCGAATTACAGCAGAATACACGGTTCACCTGCTTACTTGATATATACGTATTTCCTTATCTCATGTAAGCTTGGAAAATTTCCAACTACTGGAAAAGGGAGTTTCGTTATGGATGGAAAAGGACAGAAGTAGGATAGAAGTCAATTTCAGTCATATGGATGCAGTAGCATCCGCGACGATCTAATAACGAGAAGCACGCAATCCCGTCATCTGTGTATAAGCGAGTTTGTGTGTATACTATATTTATAATAACGTATTTATTTACGAATAAATCTCTTAATAATTATTATGATATTTATATAAATATAATACACTCTGCAGGACTTTTCAGCAGTTGGATGTCATTCAGCTCGACTGCAATTGGATTGACACCGCGCGGATTATTCCTATCCGCATTTTCACTTTTGCATAATGCATATTTTTTTGTTGCTCCATTTTTCAGTTTCCAAAAAGAGATCGAACTGGACTAAACGTAGTTAGACCGCACAGCTAAAAAAAAAATTCAAAAATTGGTACAATGTACCTAAAACCATCTTTTAATTAACTAAACAGTGCATAGTACGACATTAAAATGTAATAAGTATACGTGATACTTTAAAAGTAAAACAGTATATGAAAACCTGGCTCACACAATTTCTCCACTCTAAAAGCCAGCTCGCATTTCCCGCTTAAAAAACGTCTCAGCCACCGATTCGGTATTCAAGCCTCTCCCGATAAATACCAGCACCATATACATACACCCCCTTATTCACTACACACACACACACAGCTCCACGTCGAATCTTACCTTGAGCAAATTTATTTTCGCGATCGCTTCTCCATACACATCGAATTACAAATGGCTCTCGTCGAGCTGCGCCGAGGCAATATATAATAATACATCGATTATGCCTAACGCCGAGTCGCTCTTGAGTCTCTCTCTCGCGAACTCGATAGGCTTTCAGGGCACTGCAGCAGCAGTAGCACTCGATGAAAGCACCTGCCGCTCGGTATTTGACGTCGCGGCTTTTAGCTGCACCGCGAAACGGCTTTTTTCTCTCTCCCTCCCTCTCTAAGAAACTTATCCAGCGCGCGCTCACGTACACCTTATATACATAAGGCTTCTTTCTCTGTCTTTCTCTGGTAAAACGCGTCTGGAGCTTGAAAAATAGAATCGATAGCATATTCGAGAGAGACGCGCGATGACAAAGAGACCCGCGAGACTCGGAGAGACAACGACGCTACTGCTACGGCATTGGAAAAAAGGAAACAGAAGCCCGCGGAAAAAGAGAAAATATCTAAAGAATATAAGCAGTACAGTCTAACCCTTCGATGGAGTTGGACGATAGCGTACATGTGTGTGTGTGTGTGTATAAGGGGTTCGCTCAGACTCTCCGGGGAGTGCTAGAGACGCGGACCCTCGGCATCGCAAATGTATTGAATATAAAAGTATCTAAGTAGATAGTTTTTGGAGTAACGTACTGCAACGACGCGGGGGGTGGGTTTATAAGACTGTGCGCCCCCTTTCAGCCTTTTTTTTTTAAGGGGGAGTGTTTTCTGTCTGGACGAGCTTTTCTCGTTTTGCGCGCGATAGATCTCTTTTTTTTCCTGCTGGAAAAGAGAGACTTGGATTTTAATAAGTTATATGTGCGAAGGGTTTTTCCTTATATTGAATTTCGTAGAGGCGCGAGATTTAGGGCTTGTTTAATGGGGCGTTGGGGAAATGAGGTGTTGGCGGGTGCCCCGGACTAACCGAGCTTGCGTAATAGCTTTTTGAAAATGGGAATGTGTGTATTGTTATTCTTGATATGGGGTGCTTCTTTTTTTTGTGGGTACATTATTTTCTATGCAAACGAGTTCGTTTGACAAACAATTGAATTGGCATATCGTTTTTTTTACGTTATACTATAGAGATACTCTGTTGTTTCGTATTCTATAAGTGGATTTTTATGGAAAGTATTTTCAAAGTATATTACAGCCACAACTAAATAACTTTTCTTAAATTGTATTTAACAAAATGGAAGACAACAAAATTAGTCTCGAAAAATAATTTTACTAAATTATTATCTTATACTGTTTCTTAATATCTTAGCGTTTATTTTATACCTACTACATTAACTACAAAAATTTAAATAAACAAAAAAAAGTTCAAAAATGAAAATCAAATCAAATCAATGATATAAACATCGTCGACACGAGCCGCGACTAATTAATATCAGCTTTACAATGGAAAAAAATTCATTGATCAATAATATAAACTAAATATTAGTTATAGCACAATTTTATTAGTAAAGTATAAATAATCAATGAAATTATTTAAAAAAAAGAAATTAATTCACTTTATTTCCATCAATTTTACTTGTACGTACCTATACTTTCATATACAAAGCAATTCAGCACAAAAATTATCAATTAACTCAACAGCAAAAATTACACGCTAGCACAATTATAAACAATACGCTTTTCCGCCTCACATCAACACCCGGCCCACACGCAGGACACAGCCATACTCCCCCCATAAATTCTCCCCCACACACCCTCGCATCCTAACCTCCACACCCCGGCAACTCCTTTTGTGCTCTGTCCCTTCGCGTAAACGAATAATAACCTCGAATTACGAACGACAACACGCGCCTCTGCGTGTATAAGGGGGTTTGCTCTCTCCTCTGATCGTCGCCTCGAAAATCATGCGCGCAAGTAACATTGAGGGGCTGAAAATGCAGCGCATACGGATTCCTTCAGCCTTTCGCGCGAGGGTGACGAACGCAAACAACGAAAGGCCATTCGAAACGGCAAGTGGACGGATACGTATAATATATATAAGTAGATTTGATCGCGCGCGTCTTTTCGCTGCGGGATAATGTGTGCGGTGTGATATATATTTCGTTTTGGGTGTATATACGGATGCGGAGAGTTGACTTCTTGGGCTTTCTCGGGTTTCTCGACGCGTTTTGGGTACAGCTGTTCGGGGATGGATTTAATAGGTATGATCTTGGGGGTGACTCTCAATGGGGAGCGCGACACGTGACATTACTCTTTCTGTTTTTCGAGAGATTCTGACTTGAGAGATATGTTTCCGATTTTCTGTGCGTAGGGGTAGTTTTGTGTGTTTTGGCTGCGAGGAAATGTGAGCTTGAAATGCTTTTATTAGACATTAATCGTCAGTTTCTGCGGTCATTAAGATGATAATCGAACGTCAAATTGTATATTATCATCTCGAGTGCAGATTCAAATTCTAGAACATTGAAGAAATATTCAAAATTTTATAAAATATGACTATTACACATAGGTCAACAATTAACCAAACGCACACGACCACTAATATATAAATATCAAGCAAGGAATTCATCACGCAATTCACCCCGCAATTAAAACCTCAAATCCCACACATAAACCCAAGAGAGCACCTATATTACCCAAAGAATGTCATCTACTCAACAAACATCTAAGCAACGCCTCGAGCACATACATACCCCAACAAAACCAAGACCCGTCATAACACCCGCCGCGAATCACCACCATAAACCTCAAATCCACAATTAAAATCGTGTAGGTATACAGTCCTCTGCAGCACTTACGAGCAGCGAAAGCATCTTATACCCACACTCATAGCTCGAAACAGAAATTATCCGCAAACGCAGCAGATCCCACTACTCGGCTCCATGCAAAACTACACGAGCATAATACACAAAGTGCCCGCACAGAGAGAGAGAGAGAGAGAGAGCCGGCAGTGCGCGCATTGATAAGTGGCATCTGTTACGTAGCTACGGCAGCCCATAGGCTTTATGGCAATTTGAAACATTAATTGCAGATTAAACAGAGGACCCCTCTCTCACTCGCTCGGTAATTACGCGCGCGGTCGGTAATCTCCGCTCGGCCACTCAGAGCTCGCGCTAAACGCTTCTATAGGGGGTATACTCTCTCTCACTACCCTCTCCTCTATATACAAACACACACATATATACATATAGCGCGTCCATCCGTAGTTTATGCGCAAGGCCGACATGCGAGTGCAGTTATATAGCTCGTGCAGCTATGTAGCTGCATATGTATATATATACCGGACCACGTGCAAACGCTCGCGAGAGGCAATAATCCGCTGCGGACGCTGCGATTGACACTGGCATCAGAGGAGAGAAATCTCTCTCTCTCTCTCTCGTGCTAGCTGCTGCTGCTACTACTGCGTTTTACGGCCGAGTGTGTGCCGGGATTACGTTGTAATAATCTTTTATGTTTTTGGATACCTACCGGCGCCCGCGCGTGCGGTTATGCCGAGATACGTATATACACACCGAGTAATCAAGGATTTTATGGGAGGCGCTGCTGCTGCTGCTGCTGCTGTTGGAATGCGACGATTTTACAACTTATTGGGTGCGAGAACCGATGGCTTTCGCGCTGGTTGCAATGGTTATGCGCCGATTCGGGGGTGGTGTTGTATATGGCGGAGGCTGGCTTTGATTTATGGGGTTTCTGTTGCGGGTTTTAAGAGCCCAGTGATCCTATATATACGTGTGCCGAGTATTAATTCTGCCCTGTCGGTGGTTATTAAATTTTTGAGTGGCAAAAAGGTTTCACGCGTTGCTGATTTTTATGGCGGATGATACGCTGTTTTCTTTCAACGAGATATTTGGACTGGTATATGCTCGTTGACTTTGGAATGTTTAACTTTAATTTTTAACGTTTTCACGCAGCACTGATGACATCGATTGATTATATCAATTCAAAATTCTTTCGAAAGTCAATTACAAGCCTTTCCATTTTTAACTTCATCTATACGTAAGAATCTCACCCCCGCAGTAGTAAACCCTTCCGAAATCACCAGCTCGCCAACAAAACGCTCCGGAATTCGCTCATGTACCTACTCATCCAAGGACAACATCCATAAAACATTAATTAATCGTCACCCGTTAAACTCGCCATCAAGCCTATACGCGTCGCGTTATATATCCCCCAAAGCCAAGGATCCGCAGCTCTATATACCTCACAGCAGATTTCGCGCAAAGATAATTTCCCGAGAGCGAACTATATACATATAGAGATACCCACAAAGCTGCTTCGTCCTCTCGAAGCTTTACGAGTTAGTTGAGCCTCGACATTAACGGTCAGTCGATATTTTTAATCCAGCCTACTACCGTCGATTTAGCTCGAACGTCTTCAATGTTGTCGTAAGGATAAACTTGGAATTACAGCTACTGGTCGTCTCTCGCGGAAACGACATCCTGTATTAACACATTCCATTACGGGAGGAGGCCAGCGCCGTTATCGTTACACACCAGGGAGAGATGCTGCAGGTGGATATCTTGTTAACAATGAGGGGGTGGCGAGAGAGCTCAAAAATTTATCTGGCTTTTAGTACAAGCTGAGAACGCTTTGAACGGGGGAAATCTAGTGGGCAATGCGCGAGGCTCGTTTGCGAGCGGATGTATATTTTTCGGATGTATATTTCTATGGCGGGGGTGTGGTCGGAGGCTGGGTAATGACAGTAGAATCATGCGTGACGAGAGAGTTATTACTTTACTTTAGAAGAGCTTTTTGGGAAGCTGATGCTGGTCGTTAATGCCTGGATAGAGTGAGGTTCTGGTCGAATTGTGTGGATTCTAACGAGGGATAATTTGTGTAAAATAAAAACATCTCCATCGCGAATATGTATCTCAACAAGCTCTTGCATAATCTCATTACAACACACACACACACACACACACACACACACACACACACACACACACACACAGCTTCATGAAAAAAATAGGTCCAAAGTTCGCTCGTTCCTACAGTTTGACCCAATTTAATAACTTAATATTTATCGATATTGTTGCAGTCGACAGCGTATACACTGTGGTCATTAGAAAAGTTTCGCCGTATAAACGGGGATGTGTCATGCTCTCGTTCGAAATGCTGTCGCACCGAGCACATTTGTATATATATCGAGAGGCTCGCACAAGCTCACCCCATTAAACCAGCTCTGCGACATATCCTCTGGGAGCCATGTGCACACCTGGTCCTGCGCTATACACCTAGAGCCCGATGTCACTCGTAAAACCCTGGCTTTTGAACAATTTTAGCTCTGTAAAATGAACGAAAATCAATAAGAGGATGTATAGTGCTGTTTGATTCTTTTTTTCAATTATTTATGGTTTTGGTGAATTTTACGAGAGCAATATATTCTACTCTAAAAAGGACACATGGTATAATCGTTCTCTTCGTTCTATTTATTTACTAATGCATAGAGTCAAAACATTTCATCGTAATACTGATCGACATTTTTAAGTACAACTCCCTCGTAATACCCCGTATATATTTCTCTCCCGAAAAACACAGCGATTATCCGTTATTTCACGAAACGCTCCGCTAATAATCCGAATTTTCAGTCACACGTACGTTGCGTTTCCATAATCCGATTGGCACGCTGCGGTAAACACAGACAAGCTTCATTCTCTCTTACGAAACTCTTGATTTTTAGAGATGACCCAGATTTCGCAAGAATTTCAACAATTTTTGGCACGGGGTCGATCGCACTATACAGCCTGTCATTTGATGATTCCATGAAATATTCATACACCTTGTGTCAAACCTTTCCAGAATATTCGATGTTATATTGGGTACGATAAATTTGAATAGAGCTTATTTACCTTTAAAAACATGTATAATCAAAGTTAAATAATGTGTGGCTTGACAAAACAGAAGAAGTAAACAACAAAGAAAACATCTTCTCCTTTTCGAACAAAGTAAATCAAAGTACACACGCGCTTGCAAGAAAAGATCAATACCACGGCGGACTAAGTAAGAAATCTACTTTCTCCGCTTGACAAATCGACACATCGCGAGAATAAGAGCTTTCCGTAAATAACCCAATTCAGCGGCAACGTCTCCTTAGCCAACCTCATACCATCTCGATCCGAAGACCCGAGGGTCCAATAAAACCGCGGCCACAGCGCGTCGCGTGTTATATATACCTTCACACACATACACACCATATTCGCGAAAACAGGGCGAAAAGCCATCCGCGACGTTGCCACCGAGACAGAGCGGAATATCCCTAGTCGGATTAAGCCTGAGCCCCAGCTCTCTTTCAATCTCTTTCAATCTCGCGCTACTCTCTCGCAGCGGATGTCACGCTTCCGTATAATCGGCGCGGGAGAAAAGTCGCTGCAGCGTGTTTTCGTATATATATGTATATACGCAGCCGAGGAAAAACAGAAAAGTCGGTATTGTGGACGTGTGCGGTCAGAGAGAGATAACGTTTTGGTTCTCGGGGGTTGAGGAGAAGGAGCCTGAAATTCTAATCCCCTTTTCAGACGTCGCGCGGACGGGGACAGGAGTTAACTGCGTATATAGAGGGGAAAGGGGGATACTTGGGGAGAAAGTCACGCAAAAAGTATACGGGATGATTGAAATGTGGAAAAGTCAAGGGTGAAATGTGACTGTCAGGAACAGTAAGATGGCATAATTTATTTTTCTCTTTGATTCTTTTGTATAGGTATAGTGTCTGGGTAATTATTGTAGATTTCTACAGAAAACGTATCTAATATTATAAAAAGACTCATGATATGAACGAGAAGAAAGAGCCTTTACATAAGTATCCTAACGTTTATTTTTCCATTTAAAAAGTACACGTGACATTATAAGCATTACAATTTTCATTCTCTTCCCCAATATATAAGCTACTTTTCCGTTCAGGTCTATTATGTTATATTATTATTAATAAAAAGCACTTATTAATCAAGCTTGCTTAATATTTACTGGATTGAAAAGAGTGTTGGGATAAAGATCCATTTTACAAACAAATCCTCTCTGTTGCTCACAGTTTAGATCATTCATGCCTACTCTAAGACTGTAAGCAACGCATCGTTCATTGCCACCAGCGTTGTTTGGTTCACCAGGAGCCCAGTGCACGTAACCGATTGCATTGATCTGCTGATCTTTTACTGTTACCCAGTCATCTTTTTTGAATTGATCGTGATAACCGATCCACAAATCCGCTAGTCCATTTTCTACTTGATATTTTGATATTATCGACTCTTCTAATGGCGAATAAATGACAGCCAGGTGAGCTAAAACATTTCGATAGGTCTGTTATAAATACATACATCTTCTTCTATAATATTTTTGTTGATTATATAAAATAATTATTACCACTTTCACTAAGGCAAATCTTCCTGGCATCATTCCAATTGACACGGGTTCTGTGATACTTATGCGCGCCTATCCCCGGAGTTATAATATATCCACTCTCGAATATATTTCCCTTTGTTGTATCTAAATATAATTAATTCAAATGTTTCAATATATTATGTTTGAGAGTTTTATCTTTATATTGATTTAATAATATACCTCTGGTTGTAGAATTCGCATTTTCAACAGGAG
The DNA here is from genome assembly GCA_900474305.1 of Cecidostiba fungosa. Lineage (NCBI taxonomy): Eukaryota > Metazoa > Arthropoda > Insecta > Hymenoptera > Pteromalidae > Cecidostiba > Cecidostiba fungosa. The sequence goes on along the minus strand of UCOJ01000508.1, from coordinate 8,195 downwards.
ATGCAGCAGATGAGAAAACCAAACAACAAACTGTTATTAACAAAATAATATATAAATTACTCATTTCTCGTTTTGAGTTTCGAATCGCACAAAGCACTCGCAAGGAATGAAACTACGACTGACTGTGCAATTGTATTTATTCCAGTAAAATATATATATCCTATCAACAAGATAAGATAATGGATTAGCGCATATATGTATTTCGTATAATTTATCTTAAAGGTGTCATATTTCAAATATAGGTACACTACGTATTATATAATAAATTAATCAGCGGTGTACAGATCGCTGTCCGATAAAAATATTATCGAGCTGATTATATTGTCAATCACACATATGATAAATACAAAGGGGATTCCCGCAGTATTAAGATGTAATTTTAGATTAGAAATGATGCATATTTATCAAAGACTCGTCCTAAAAACGTATGTAATAGTAGAAAAATACTCCATAGCAAATGATAAGAAACACAGTACCCAAGTACCCAACGTTAATTTTTCCATTTAAAAAGTGCACATGACAACACGAGAGCAGTATAAAAAACAATTTTATTCCCTTCATCAAGACACAAGCCTGTAAACTAAATTGCCTCTTCGCGTTGAGAGAAAAAAAATCCAATTTTCGTGGCTCACGCAGAGCTACAAAGCGAGATCATCTCATTCCGCTTTCCCTTTCAGGGTTAAACGAGAGAGGAAAACACGAGATCAAGCGTCGCCCCGCGACGACACGGACACGCGTATAATATGTTTGGTCCAGCCGGACAGTCGTCGGAAGGCAGCTGACGGACACACAAAAGTCGAGAGAGAGAAACGTTAGCTCATCAGGATGACGACTTTGTGCGCAATATATATACGCCAAGGGGATACGCGAACAAAAAGCGTCAGTTACTTTTGTATATGAGAGCACGTGGTCGCGCTGTATTAGACAATTGATTGGCTACGTGTTATATTATGCCGTCGTCGCTTTTCGAAAGATTGACGTCTTGCACGCGTTGAGGGGATGCGATATAATAGGTCGACGAAATTTGCGGGTATCAATGGGATGGGGTAGGTATATATTTTTTTTGTTATGGGGATCGTTACGTTATGGGGATTTATTGGAATGGAAATTAGCTTAGAGCTGCTGACAATGTCTGATTTTGACTTATTCGGATACTTAAGTAGCTCTGGCAGAAATTATTATTTCAAATATACATCAAACTGAATTATTATGTAGTCAGTTAATTTACCGTATTAAATTTAACAATTCGAGCAAATATTCGCAGAATACATTTTCAAAATCTGTAATTCAACAATTCCTCCGCCCCTTTGTAATTTATTCACAATCCAAAAGCGATAAATATTGCAAATTTCCACGAATGATCGATCCGCTCATTATACACAGCGAAAGCAAAATACACATACGCCGTTTCCACGAATAAAATACGCGCCATATTCCCTCGAAAAATACACGATGGAAATCGAAGCTTATTCCAGACCATCGATGCAAAGCGCTCGTTAATAACTGCCCCATCCGCTCTTCTCCGCGTTTCGCATAACACACATAGAGCGAATTCCAAAATCCGAATCCACTCGCTGATGCTACTGCTACTACTACCCTCCATAAAGTACACAATCGCGTAAAAATATCATCCGCACGAGCTTACGTAACGGATGTAACCTCCTTATAAATTCGCCGAGTCTCTCCTTCGTAGAGTAGAGAGAGATATATAAAGAGGAACTACTATATAGCCTGGAGGTATACGCGTCGTGTAGCCTCTCACGGACAGGCTCGCTTGGCTCGCTCCGGAAGTAGGACAGTTGGCGACGATCCAGAGCCTCCACTTCTGAAGCGAAAGGGGTTAATAATCGTAAGGGAGCGCAAAAAATAGAGTCGCTACTGTAACTATATATATGTGCGGACACACGTGGATTATTCATCTGATTGTGAAGAGTATATGGTTAAAATGCTAAGCAGAGTTAAGCCGAGTATGTGTGGTATAGTAGGGGGAGAGGGAAAAAGTCATTGTCTCGAGGCACGACTTTGTAGGATTTCTATGGGAGAGAGTGTGACAGGGGATTTTTCGAGTGTGTTCTACCCTTTTAATTCACTAGTGCGCACGTGGAGTGTCTTTATACGTCGGTTTCGATCGAGCACTATATACTTTATATGCAAAAGCTAAGTATTATAATAGAAATTTAATTTTAGAAAACTAGTTTTTCCGAAGAACAAAGGCGTATTTGTTTTTAATTTTCCGAGGAAAAATTCATCTCGACGATGATTGTCTCTCAGTATTTTGTCGAGGGAAGACTATATTATACTGCATGAAGTTTCTGAAAGAGCTCTCGAATTGAATTTCAAAATGAAACTCAAACAGCGCGAAAAAATGTAGGTTAAAAAAGTCCCGAGGGAAAGCGGGAGAGAGTTCATTCGAATGAGCTTAATGGCGTGGCAAAGCTGCGTAATAAGTTATATGTCTTTTTAGATTGCTTGAAACTTTTTCCTGAAAACTAACGGTATAATTTCAAGTCCTTATCAGAACTACATTTACATTGCAGGGAGAGCTTTTCTTCAGATTTGTTCTATAAGAAACCGTCGAAAAGTTATTGTAATCCCAACAAATATACGGCTAACCCGAATCTCTTGACCCTACAGAATCGACCATTATCCACATATACGTTTCTAAGTTGTGCACATTTAGGACGTGCACATCAGCTGGGATCTCGGCTGGGATTTGACGGCTTCTCGCTCTTTCAGACGCAGCTTGCGTGTTTCTAAATTAATCCTCTACATTGTTGTATCTCCGACGCGTCGCGTTAACAAATCGTCCTGCCGTCGACTAGCTTAGGCGTTATTGTTTAGGATAATATTGCGACACGAGGCGCTTAAATCTCAAGTTTCGTAGTGAACGGAACTATAACAGAGATTTTTGCGACATTGTTGAAAGCTTTCCTTTCTCATTTAATAAAATTTAGTGAAAACAACAAATTATCGTATTCGATCTTTTTGATAAAATAGTTTATACACATAAACCATAGATAGTAGCTTTTATAGGTTTGAAAACTCAACTCACAACAAAACAAACACTTTCATATTTCCGCTAAGCCGCTTAAAGTTATAAACTCGTCACGCGTTTAACTTGGCGTCGCACATACACACAGCCGATAACTCGCAGTAAAAGGTATTAGACACTGCACGACAGCAAAAAGAGGTATAAAGGCGTCCGCTTATCCCACCTCCGGATCTAAAGCAAGATCAACACGTACAAAGCGGCAGCCAATGGAGCCGAATAAACGCTGCACATTATGCGCCTCCAGATTTCACGGACGATTGATCCTCTATCTCTCTCGAAAGAGACACCAACTGCAACGAGATTCTCTCGCTTATAATATATATATATATATATATATATACTCCAGTAAAACTGCACATAAAGCTCTCCACACCTCGTCATCGGCGTGAACTCGATAATTCGAAATGATTTACATTCACCAGAGCCAAGCTGCTCCTTTGTCGGCCTGGCGAGAGTCCTTTTTGTATTTTTCGGGCTTGGTTGCAACAGGCGCGCTGTGCTGCAGATAACCGTCGGGAGCGCGCGTTATTTGAATTACAAATTGATTTTTTTCCAGACTAGGAGCTCAGGTGATATTCTTGCGCGGCTCTTTCTCATGCAAATGTCGCTCGCGCGCCGAGCTTTAGGGGGAAAAAAAGGTAAAGGGTGGATTCCGAAATTAAAAAGAGCTGTGCTGCAGCCGACGACGACCGGGCGGGTAATTGATTTCGCGAAAGAAGCCCAGCGTTTGATTGAATCACAAATGGCGAGCTTGCAACGACGCCCAAGGCTTTATTGAAAAATTTTAGAGCTTTCGTAATGAATTAATGAGCTTTTGTGTGTTAGTCGAGTGTGATAAATATTCTTTTATTTTGTATATACTACACGTCGTATTCGCGCAATTATAGTAAACGTCTTCAACACGCACCTCTCGACTAAAACAATAATTTTTCTCCAAGCAATCTCCCCTAAAACAAGCATGGTGTATACATCGGACAAAAGCAGCCCCACTTGAGATACACCATAGCCAACAAAGACTGCTTCCATCTTATTAGCGCCATTCTTCCTCTTGTGTATATATGTACACATCCGCGTTCCTTCATCGGAATCCTGCGAGTGACGCTCGAGACATGATCAATGGCGAAGGTATATGTATACACAAGGGTCGGTGTTAGAGAGAGGGAGAGACTTAGCCAAGTGAAACTTGCGAAAGCTCGGAGCTTCAGCGGCACCTGACTCGGCTGCGTAATAGCTCCTCATAATGCGAGCACCGCGCGCTCGCGCAATTTGTCTCTATAATAGATACAACCCGGGCAGCGAAAGATGGGCTGCTGCTATACTCGGACTTGTGTCTTACGGGGTTGCGTTGTTATCTAAGGGTTGTTTTGAAAGTGTGACCCAAGGAGTTCGGGGAATTCCGGGTTGAGTGAGTGATTTGTATACGAACGTCATATTTATTAATAGAAGCTTAGTGTATTCCTTAAAATGTTTTGTTTATACAGTGTTATATTATAGTAGAAGATAACGTTAAAAAAGGAGAAAGCAGCAAACGCGTAAAATAAAGAGCTCAAAACACGAGCTTTGCAGCTACATATAGAAGATGCTATACAGCCCGCGAAGCTTATGCATAACCCGACGGTGTAAGACCGGCGTTAACTTGGCCTCTTCCAAGTCGTTAATAATAATCATGAATTAACGCGCGCGCGCGCGCTCGCGAAAGCCACGAGGGAATTAAAATCACCGCGGCAAATGCGAAGTTACGACGAGGATTTATTAAGGACCCCCGTATATAGCTGTGTGCGTTTCCAGCTTCTTCTCTCTAAAGGACCAGTAGAGAGAGAGAGAGAAGCTTCAGTTCTTATATACGAACACAATGCTTGCAAACTCTTCGGCTAAAAAAAGCTCAGCCATATGTTTGCCGAAGAGAAAATTTATGCGGATAAAGTTGGTAATCTGTGTGTACGAGAGCTGTGTGACAAAAAAGTGCGCGTAAATATTGTATCCGCGAGTTTTTCACGCTCTACGTGTGTGTGTGTGTGTGTGTGCTAAGAGAAAATTTATGTAGTGCGTGTATATATAAGTCGTGAAACATGTTGTGCAAATCTGAGAGAATATATTGAAAGTCTTCATTCTTTTTTAATCCTAGAGAACAGCTGCAAACATGAGAAATTTATTTTCGAATCAATTTAAAAAAATTTTCAAAATTTACATCCCCTGGGCTCTGCGTGAAAAATAAAAATCTCCATCTCTCCGAGAGAGCTCCTTTTATATCTCTCCGTATATAGTCCAGGCGCTGCTGCAGCCATTTCCCTCCGGTAAAGATGAGTTTTATAATGTATAAAGAATTGCAGACTTGCTCTGCGGAATTTGCAAGCGAGAGCGCAATCCGAGTTACACTGCGCTTCTCGCGATACCGAAAGTAGGTCCTATTACTTTAGCCGGTCTATCTCTTGGTATAGCACGCGAGAAATGAGAAAGCAGTAGTGAATGCGCGAACGCACGTCTTAAAGAAGTTTGCAGTCGCGTGACTCGTGCTATACTAGTGCTATTGCAACGGTGTCCTCGTTACTTCCGGATAAAGTTTCGGTTACTCTTGGCGTACTGCTTGTCATGGCTGTGCGGGTTGACCCTCTGACTTGAAATTGCATTTCCGCGATTTCGCGTGGATGGATATTTGGGATTATTTCTTGGTAGTGATAATACTTTTGTAGATTTCTGAACATTTTTCATAGTGTTATTGCGTTTGGGTGTTGAGAATTTTAAGTAATAATTTGCTACAATGCATTTTTATTTTTAAAGAAACTACTTTTTTTAAAGTTTCAGTTATTATTACTATGGTATATTTCAGTCACTTATATCAGTCTAGTTATTACTAAAATATGCTCGAAACTGATTGCCTGGTTAAACACTTGCATAAGTAAATGTTATTATAACAACACTTTTAGATATGTAGCACGTATTTATTTATTCAATTTATTTATACATGTTATGCAAGATATATATTATTACCATAATTAATATAGTTTTAATAAAATATTCATAAATTTATTAAAAAGTTGCTATATTTACTTGATTGAAAAAAGGACAGATATGTTTGCTATAAAAATCAATGCTACAATCATTAAAATCAATTTCACAAACAAATCCTCTTTTGTTGGCACAGTTTAGGTCATTCATACCTCCTCTGGGATCGTAAGCAACACAACTTTCATTGTTACTAGAGTGGTTCGGTTCACCATTACACCAGTGCAAGTAACCAATTGCATTGATCTCCTGGTCTTTTACTGTTACCCAGTCATCTTTTTTGAATTGGTCGTGATAACCGATCCACAGATCTTTTAATTCATTGTCTGCTTGATATTTAGATATTATCGACTCTTCTAATGCAGAATTAATGACAAGCAGGTGAGCTGAAACATTTTGATAGGTCTATTAGTAAATAACTTATTCGAATAAATATTCTCTTCTATAATATTATATTCCCTATTTTGATTATAAAATAATTATTACCTCCTTCACTTATACAAATTTTTCTGGCGTCATTCCAATTAACCTGGTTTCTGTGATACTTATGGGCACCTATTCCCGGAGTAATAATATATCCACTCTCAAATATATTTTTCTTTGTTGTACTATCTAAAAATAATTAATTCAAACGTATTTAAATGTATTTTTATATTTATTTAATAATATACCTTTGGTTGTAGAAGTCGTATTGTCAACAGAAGCTGCAGTAGATGAGAAAATCAAGTAACAATATGTCACTAACAAAATAATATATGAATAAAGCATTTTCTCGTTCAGAGTTTCGAATCGAACAAATTTACTTTAAAGAATGAACATACGATCTGCGATGCAATAGTATTTATTCACTTGAAACGTGAAGAGGTGATACTTCATTTTCATATATAGATAAGATTAATGCATCCGCGTGTATTTTAAAACTTTTTATCTTATAAAAATAACATTGAGGTTATATTGACCAATCATTATTTATGATGACTCAAAGCGGGATTCCCGCAAAATTAAGATAATATTTAGAAAAAAATTATGCATATAGAAGGCGTTTATAAACAACTATGTCATTTTAATATTTGTGTATTTATTTGCACGTTATATTATTATACAAATGTACAATTTTATAATTTTTCTTTGATTAATAACTTGCTCTCATTGAAAGAAATTAAAGCAAGCTTTTACGATGACAACACTTTACCGCCCAAAAGAAAATCGAGCCAACTTTCAAAGACATAATCCCAAAGAAACGCTCATCGCGCATTTACCTCATCCTCGCTTGATACTATATATATACCTACAGCATCAAACATATACCTGTACACAGACTCTCGTCACGGCATCGCATCACCTACCTGCCGACTCGAAATCCTGCGCCTCGCTTAATTGAATTATTAAATTTACTCGGGCGTGAAGGATAGGTGCCGTAGCTTCGGCTAATTGCGAACCCGTAAATAATGGGGCCGGAGGTGTGCAGACGTTATTTCCTCTCGTTCGTCGGCTCTATACACAAGCGAGGAGATATAACTCGGTGCGAAAACTGGCGGCAAGCGCTGAGTGCTCGCTAAATAAACAAATACCGAAGCGCGCTCATTATTTACGAGGAGCTCCGAGAGAGAGAGACGATCGAGCGGGAGAGTTTGTCAGGTCGAGATGAGCGAGAGGGTCAACTGCGCAAGTGAGGTCTGCGATTGTTGGTATATTCAGAGGTGAAAAGGTGCGATAGGAGGCTGGCGTGTTTTTTAGCGATCGGGGGAATTACGGGGATGGAGCGTTTGAATGGAAAGTGATTCATTATACTTGGAGACTGCTGCTCGAGTTTCGTCTTTTTTAGATTAATCGTGTTTACGTATTTTATAGTGACGAATACGTTCGTATTTATAGAAATATTGTTTTCCGTTTATTGATAGAGAGTTTAAAGCGCGAAATTTAAATGTATTAAAAAAATTATCTTATATAGTACACGTATAGCTGAAAATGTAAAACTGAATTTTTCAAAGTGCAAAAGGGTAGTCGAAGCAGGTACTGCAGTTTGGGCGGGCTTATCGAGCGATATTCCTGATGCCCTTTTTCGCCGATTGATCGGCATTACCTATAACTCTTCAGAAAGCACACACTTAAACCTTCATCGACTATCTGGTTCATCAGC
>UCOJ01000507.1:0-95169 GCA_900474305.1 Cecidostiba fungosa | reverse complement strand
GTCATTGGTGGCACTCTCCAGCAAAGAATATCTTCCTGCTTGCAAGAACTCGATGGATTCCTCAAGCAGAAACGACCTGTCGTCGCTAGTATGGTTGTAGCTGAGAAGAGAGCGGGAGGAGATGGTGCTCTGAATATCGTGGATATGGTTCTCAATATTATGGGTAAACAACGAATAATAATACTCACCGGAAGATGTTTTCAAATATGCGTTTTATTTATACGAAAATATTTATGGAATCTAGGTTTGAAGGATTTGAAAGGAGTGAGTACGGCGACGTCTTTAGCTGAACTTGGTATGGACTCGATGATGTCCGTAGAGATCAAACAGACACTAGAACGCGAGTTTGAAATCTTCCTGACAGCCCAAGACATCCGTAGTCTCAATTTTACGAAACTTCAAGAGATGTGCGTCAAGGAGGAAGGAAGCGATACCAAAACAGAGTCTCACGCCGAAGTCGAGTCAGTTGTGGGTATAAAGATGCTGATTCGTGTGATTGGTAATGAGGATGTCAAACCTGAGACAATCTTGAGGCTACCCTCGAAAGGAGAAACTGACAGAGAAGAGGTATTCCTGATCCCTGGAATCGAAGGTGTCGGATCGGTCTTCCTAGACATAGCTCCGAGGATAAAGGCCCCAGCAACGTGTCTCCAGTTGGGCATAAGCGACGTCGAAATGTCTATTCCAGATATGGCTGATAAACTCTTGCCGGTAACTGATAAATTCATTTTTTACTTAATGCTTTAGTTTGAACATGCTTTTCATTAATCAAGTATTGTATTCTGATTTAAGCACGTATTAAACAGGAGTAAAAATCGCCGCCACTTCGTCGTGGCAGGTTACTCATATGGTGCATCGGTCGCAATCGAGCTGATACGGCAATTAGAAGGTAAAGGTTTCGATGGTCGCCTGATTCTCATTGACGGCGCTCCAGAGCATTTGAAAACGGTCATAGATGAGCATTTACAGTCTACGAATAAGGAGGAACTGCAAAATAGCGTTTTGCTCGGTGTTTTGAATATGCTTGTTCCAAGCAAGATATCAGAAGTAATAGTCAATTATAATAATAATAATTTATTACAATACCAGTATGAATCTGTATACGTTCTCTATAAATTAATTTTTTATATGATTGCAGCTTAGCGTTGAATTGAGGAAAAGCTCGAAGTGGGAAGATAAATTAACATCTTGCATTAAACACATACCTACTGACAAATTTAATATGTCCGTGGAACATCAAAAAGCATTGTGCACAGCTGTCTATAAGAGACTGTTGGCAGCTCAGAACTACGATATTTCAACTCTTCCTCCGATCAGAGCTTCAATTGTTTTACTTAAACCTAAAGTAGCGAGCGTTCGTAATGCTAGTGAAGACTATGGATTGTCTAAGGTAAAAATACTATTTTTCTAATATTCTTGTAACATATATGTATAATAATAACAGTGCATTGCTTTTTTTCTTCTTAAATTTTTATAATAACTTAATACAAAATAATTGCAGGTAACAAATAACAAAGTAGATATTTATTATGTGAACGGAAACCATATCACGATGCTTGATAACGAAAAAGTGGCAGCTGCCATAAATGGAGATGATGTGGAAGACCCGGAATCATTTAAAGCGGAGGTTATGAAAAAATGATAAACCAAACTTATCTATTTACGAACTATGTACCGTAAAAAATGTATTTAGCATACGATTTTATACAGTTTAAGTAATAAATGCACAATAACATATTTTTGTTGACTTTTTTTAAGAAAACTTTTATTAATCGTCATATATTATCATTATTATTTTCTCGAGTTTTTTTATTAAATACATTTATTTAAAAAATTAGTATAACTGCCTTCCCAAAAGAACAATGGCGGAAGAAGTTTTCCGTTATATAGCTGCAAGATAGCACATTGGCAAAGTGCTCATGGAAATCCGCGACGAGAAAAAAAATGTTGATATCCTCTTTAGTTTAGCAATACAAATATACCATTGTTGTAATTCGATTATACTATATCCTGATATTATACTAAAGTATTTATTTCTCTGTTCTTATTCAAAGCATTATTTTCAGATTATAAGCGCAAAGAAGTCGCTCGCCGTTAATGGAAACTTTGAATTTTGGAACGTCAGCCATGACAACTCTCCATAAGAAATACATGGGAAGTGTCATGGCTGACGTTCTAAATATTATAAGATTCCATTACATTACGATTGATGAGTGAGATAAATTTTGAACTTATTTCACTATTGAAAAATGAATTGTCTTCGTGTGTTTTTAACCGAAAAATAGAAAAAAGACGACACTTAAAAGAGCAAATTATGTTATTTTATGCTCAAGAACTGTCGTAGCATAGGGATAAAAAAGTTTGACATCATACAATTGTTTGGCTAAACCCGTTTAGTTCTTCCCTCAGTATTGCACAATATGCCTATTGTAACAAAAGCGCAGCTCAGAAGCTCAGCGCGTGGATAGATTTGGAACATAGACGTTGCTAATACGTATTTGCTTGCTGTCTACGATGTAACACTGCCTGCATACCGTCTTTTCCATGCTAATGCAAGCTTTTAGCATAGAATAGCTTGATGACCCCGCATAGTGCAGTCTTTTACTGCCTTCGCTTGGATTAGTCTTGCGTGTACTCTTGTAATCTTCATATAAAGATAACTTGAAATTTAAGGCCAGTCTTTCGATTGACTACTTTATGAATTTTAATTTTCATACAAGACAATAATTATATTGATCCAGATTCTTAATAGATATATAAAAAAAATACAAATAAAGAAATTTAGCGTACTTCGTGCATTTTTTATTGCATTGTCTATATCCTCCTATTAATACAGTTTTTATATTGTTTCATTAATGCATGTAATTTAAAAAAGTACAATAAGAGAGTAAATGATGAAATTATGTGATTTATGCAAATTATTAAAAACTTTTCTATGTATTCTTGATTTACACAAATTGAATTCAATTAATTTATTTTCTATAATTGGATTCTTAACACTTTTTATCGAACCCCCTATGTACGTTAGCGAAATAGAAACAGAAGACACAATGACAATTGAAGACTAATCATACAAACTTTGATTTTGAAAGCATACTCCTTTTCATTCTTTTTTTTAACGGAATATGCCGTCTCAAAATTGACTCTCTCAATAACAGTCGGATAGGTATTTTAAAGTACTAGATAAATTTGAAATTTAATTTTCGCTCACCGTGGCAGCATTGACAAATGAACTTATAAAAGACCCCACTTGCCTCCTCTTGCTTTCATTTGCTTGCAATCCACTTGCCCCTCCATCGCTCAAATCGCTCTGTGTTCAATCATACGACACTCTTATTGCCGTCCTTTGCTCGAGACCGAAAGTATTTTGCGTTCATGTGGTGTGTGAACAGAAAGTGGCGCGTACTTGACTTGCTCGAATACCCTTGCTTCTGAAAGTGTGTTTGTTGTGAAAAAAGCTAGAAATATGTCTTCAAGTATGACGACCGAAACTGAGTACCATCCTCGAAAACTGCCGGAGATTTTACCTGGACATGAAATTGTTATCAGTGGCATCGCAGGTCGATTTCCAGAATCCGACAATGTCGAGCACCTGAAGGAGAATCTTATGAACGCAAAGGATCTTGTTACCGATGATGATCGTCGCTGGAAATTAGGCGAGTCATTATTTGTATTTATATATAAAATCTATACTTTGGATGGAAGGATATAAGATCAGTAAATAAATATTGTTGGGCGCCATAAGTGGCGCCCATCCGTTTCAAGCCACGAATAGAAAATCTGTGACAGACTAGGTAGAGAAGCACTGCGTTTGGTCACAATTTATTTGTTTAATTATTTATTTAATTTTTTCACATATCTTTGTGTAAAATGTTATGTTTAGTCTTAATCTCCAGAAAATAAACTGCCACATTATCTCACACCTAAAAACTGTCGCGCGCTTATACTCGTTTATCTTTCTTTTACTCTCGGCGATTTGGACTGTCTCCGCATTGCTAATAGCCTCGGTTGGTTTGGCAAGAAATTATGCGATATTTTGTTACGCGAAAGTGGCACTTTTATCACACACAGTCTGAAAAAATAATGTAATAAAAATGATTCTCGCACTAGTATCGAAAATAGTGTTCCATCAGACGTATGTTGTACAAATGTACATAAATTTCGAGCCAAACGTTTTTTTATGGAGCACGCGAATGATTTTCGTATTTTTTTGTACCTATTATGCGGGCCTAAAGTGATTATTTTTTGACCGGAGGGCAACAAAGACTTTATTGCTCGCATTTTTAAATATATTGATTTCATTGTATTTGTTATCAATTTTGAATAAATAATTTTAATAATTTATTTATTAATAATAAAACAATATAGTCCAACATGCTCATGGTTGCCGTGTCAAATAACAGTTACGTCAGCCTTGCATAATCGGCACAAAAACCTCTTAAATCGTTAACGCGTCACATAAAATATGGTGTGTACCAAGGGCTAAGTGGGTTTTTTGACCTCGTGTGGTTGCAGTACTCGTCTTCGGCTCGTAAACGAACTAACGCGCCTCGACTCTTGCAGCAAACTTCACACTCGGTCTAAAAAAGCCCACTTTACGCCCTTGGTACACAATATACTATTATTTATATAAATCGCAAGACTTTGAACTTTGCAACCCGAAAATCAATCTTTCACCAATTGCCCATCAATTGATATCAAAATTTTTTTTATTGAAATATTATTGTCAGCAAAATTTCGAAGTAATCTTGTAACCCTCTGACGTAATAATACAATCTTAAGTGTACATACCTGCGTAATATAAATCATAATATTTTACTAGAATATATTTACTATATCAAAGATACCTGCCTGAGTAAAATTAACAAAAAGACACGTATTCTGAAATCCATTTTAATTCGACTAATTTATTGGCGACAGGTGAGTTCAGTATTCAACGATATACATTCGTACAAATGGCAGTTGATTTTGTAATGAGATTCCAATAAAAAAACACGATAAAACATTTTTGCATGCATAACCAGCTTGTTTATTGAGAAGTCTAGAATAATATCATCTTTTACTCTATGCTTTTATATATGTTCTAAAGTATTTGAAAAAAAGAAAAATAACCCTTTAATATTAATTTTATTCTTTTTAAGCTTTGTTACTATTAGCGTTTAATTATATCTCAAAGTTTACTGTAAATTTTCAGATCATCCTGATATACCTCAGCGCACAGGAAAGATAAACAAGGTGGAGAAATTCGATGCGCTCTTTTTTGGCGTGCACTACAAACAAGCTCACATGATGGACCCAATGTGTCGTATGTTGCTCGAACACGCTTATGAGGCTATAATTGATGCAGGTGTAAATCCACGGCAACTAAGAGGTACCAGGACTGGTGTGTTCATTGGTGCCTGCTTCTCGGAATCAGAAAAAACATGGTTCTACGATAAGCTTCCGGTACAATTTAAGTTAAAATTTAATTTTCTACTTAAAAAAGTTTACAAGTGAATATGCACTATTTCCAAAAGTCCAAAGTATGAAAACTCGAAATGGAGAATATTACATAGTTGAAAAGGCACGGAATAAAATAGAGAATATAGCATTAAAATTTTCACTGATTCCAATAGCGAAAAATAGCACTGCTTGAAATAACAAATTTTTCTCGTTTAAAATGCTGCATACATGTGTACTAATGTTGGCACTTTGTTTAACAAATCGGTTAGAAAACTCACGATCCAAACTAGTGGGAGACACCTACTGATAGTGCACTCGTGATTAAAATAGTGCATTGCGATAGCGCTTTCAGTGCATTGAATATGTATATGCATGAGTTATGGTGTTTGTTCGTATGTGTGACTATGGGAACAATGGATGACGGTTTCATTTGACTAATTCTAACGTAGCCCTCACTACTTACGCTACAGCTCTCCTTCCACACCCAAGATTAACTCACGTAAAACTTCCACATGATTTCCATATCGAAATGAATATAGCGGTTTATAAGTGGAAAATTATTTATTAGATATACATTATTTCTATTCAAAAACCACATAGGACTTTTTATTTCGACAACCATAAGTCTGGAACGCATCGTTTTATGAAGTGAATTTTCGCTCAATCGTCAGTAGTATCAGCTTTTGGTCATGTAACACCTTTTCAAATAGTCAATAATGGATACTAAATATTCACTAAACGTAATGATGAGCTTTAAAATCCATCAGAATAAACTTTTTGAATACTGAATATTTTCTACATCGAGCAAAAATATAGTTTTCCTCGTTATTCAAACAGTGATCACCATGAATACTGACATTTTCACTATTTCAAATTTAGAGACATGTATCTAATTAAAAGAAAATCTCAAAATTATGAACAATATACTGATACGATTTTTCCTTAGATCAATGGATTCGGTATTACTGGATGCTCGCGTGCTATGCTTTCCAATCGTATTTCCTACTGGTTAGGTATAACCGGACCAAGTTATACTATCGACGCAGCTTGCAGTTCGAGTCTTTATGCAATGGAGAATGCCTACAGAGCGATTCATGAAGGACTTTGCGACGCAGCAATAGTCGGAGGCGGAAACCTCTGCCTTCATCCCTACGTTTCAATGCAGTTCTTCAAACTCGGTACAATCGAGTAATCCATTATCATAAAATTAATTATCAATTCGAATACTTAATTTAAATATCTCATTAGGTGTGCTCTCAACTGACGGTCGCTGCAAAGCTTTTGACGAATCGGCTGACGGCTACGTACGTAGCGAAGCTATCTCGGTTGTTTTCTTGCAAAAGGCGAAAGATGCGAAACGCGTTTACGCGACCCTCGTTCACGGTAAAGTCAACTGCGACGGCTTCAAGGAACAGGGTGTCACCTTCCCATCGAGCCAAATGCAGAGTGTTCTGCTCAAGGAGTTTTACTTGGAATGCGGCATCCCACCGACCCTAGTCGACTTCGTCGAAGCTCACGGCACTGGTACGAGGGTCGGTGATCCTGAAGAGGTCAACGCCATTGACAAGATCTTTAGTCCCGGACGCAAGACTCCGCTAAAAATCGGTTCCGGCAAATCGAATTACGGACACGCTGAACCAGCCAGTGGATTGTGTTCTGTTACGAAGGTAAGCGCTTGATCTAAACTAACTGGAAATCCGCTTTGAGCTATTCCTTAAGGTATATTTCTCAACAGGTAATAATTGCAATGGAATCTGGCGTTATTCCACCAAACTTGCATTATAAACGCCCGAGAAGCGGAGTGAAAGCCCTGGAAGACGGAAGGATCAAAGTCGTTACAGAACCGACTCCGTGGGATGGTGGTTACGCTGGAATCAACTCGTTCGGTTTTGGAGGCGCGAATGCTCATGTACTGCTAAAATCAAACTCAAAGGAGAAGGTCAACAACGGCGAACCGGATGACGATTTGCCGAGACTGGTAGCAGTATCTGGTCGAACGGAAGAAGCCGTTGCAGCTATAGTTGATGCTGTGAGTTTTTTTATCTTCTTGGCAATAAATTTCGAATAAGTATTTTATGTAATACTGAATTTCATATGTACTACAGCTCAATAGTAAACCTGTTGACGTCGAATACGTAGCTCTGCTGCACAACATTCACTCGGAGGATATAAACGGCCACCTTTATCGAGGCTACACTCTTCTTCCACCACGTGGAATTGCTGAAAAACCCACGCAGGAAATTAAACCAGATCCTGGAGTGAAGCGTCCCATTTGGTTTGTCTTCTCCGGAATGGGCTCGCAATGGCCCGGAATGGGTAAGAATATTAATAACTGTTCAAGCAATCAGTAAAAAAGGGCAGTGTGTGTCGGGCGAAATTATGTTTTACATTAATCATTATTTGAATTACAGGAGAAGCGCTCTTACGGTTACCAGTATTTGCTGCTGCTATAAAGAAATGCGATACAGTCCTGAAACCTCGTGATATCGACATTTACCATGTAATTACGAACAAGGATAAAACAGCTTTTGACAACATATTAAACTCATTTGTTGGAATCGCCGCTGTTCAGGTAAATTTTTAATGATATTTTTCAATTTTTAACTGTATACCTAACGAAATCATAATTTCACAGATCGGTCTCGTAGACGTTTTGAAATCGGTGGGCATAGAGCCTGACAACATAATCGGTCACTCGGTAGGAGAACTGGGCTGCGCCTACGCTGACGGGTGCTTCACAGCTGAGCAGATGATTCTCTCAGCTTACTCACGAGGTATGGCATCCATTGAGACAAAGGTCATTCGCGGTTCCATGGCTGCCGTCGGTCTCGGCTACAAGGAAGTGAAAAATCTGTGCCCGCCGGACATCGAAGTCGCTTGCCACAACGCCGCCGAAAGCTCGACCATCAGTGGACCCGCAGAGTCCATGAAAGCTTTCGTTGCTCAGCTGCAGGTACGAAATGAAAATTAAAAAAATCGTTGGCACGATGCTAATAATATATTTCTATGTAGGCTAAGAATATTTTTGCGCGAGAGGTCCCCTGCAGCAACATTCCATATCACAGTCGCTACATCGCTCCGGCCGGATCGAAACTACTGGCCTATTTGAAAAAAGTCATTCCCGATCCAAAACCGCGCAGCTCAAAGTGGCTGAGCACCTCAGTCCCGATCGATAAGTGGAGCACACCGGAAGCTAATTACTCGTCTGCTGAGTACCACACGAATAACCTTCTCAGTCCTGTTTTGTTCGAGGAAACGTCGGTTCTCATCCCCAAAGATGCCATCTGCATTGAAATCGCACCTCACGGTCTACTGCAGGCTATTCTTCGACGATCACTGCATCCTTCGGTGGCGAACATCCCTCTGACCCAACGTGGCCACAGAGACAACGTCGAGGTACTCCTACAGGCTCTTGGAAAGATGTTTCTTGTAGGTTTGCAGCCGCAATTAGGTAAATGTATAATTTTGATCATCCTACTGAATATAAACAAGTAAATACATTACAACCATGTCATATCTTGTGGATCAGCGAATATCTACCCACGTATCCAGTTCCCAGTCAGTCGAACAACGCAGATGATATCGCCACTCATAAAGTGGGAACACTCCGACGACTGGTACGTCACGTCTTACATGACACAGCAGAAAATCGTATCTGGTGAAAGAATCGCTAAGGTCTCTCTATCCGACTCGGATTACGAAAACATGGCAGGTCACGTTATAGACGGAAGAAATCTCTTCCCGGCAACCGGTTATTTGAATCTGGTGTGGGAGTCAATCGGCATGATGAACGGTGAACTCTACACCGAAGTTTCCGTAGTTTTCGAAGATGTCAAGTTCTTGAGAGCGACAACCATCCCAAAGGACGGAACGATCGAGTTCACTGTAGCGGTTCAAAAAGGTGAGATACCAACTTTATTATATACAAGAAATGTTTTGTATAGAATACAATATCTCATATTCGATCGTCAGGATCGGGCAGATTCGAAATCGTCGAAGGTGGCGCAGCCGTAGTCACGGGTAACGTACGTGCATGCTCAAATCCCGCATCGGAGAAGATTAATCTTCCAACAAAGGACGATGACAAGGAGGAAGCCATGGCGGAACGCGACATCTATAAAGAATTCAGGCTTCGTGGATACCACTACACTGATAACTACCGAAGCATCAACAGAGTCTCAACTGATGGCTCTAAGGGTCACATTGCTTGGCGAAGCGATTGGGTCGCATTTATGGATAACATGCTGCAGATGAAAATACTTGGTGTGGATACGCGAGGATTGTACGTTCCCACTGGTATCAAGAAGATGGTAATTGATACGAAAGCGCACCTGAGTCAGATTAGTAAAGGCGAAAGAAGAAAAGGTAGATTATGATTAATTTAAAACATCCCTGCTAAAAAAACCGATCGAAAACGATTGAATCTTGAATTAATTTTAATACGAAATCGTGATCTGGAATTATCGTATTAAAACTGATTGATCCGATTGAAACTAATTATATTGTGTATCAAGGGTGGAAGGAAGGCGATTACTGACTAATGTAAAAGTTTCCACTCCAGTCAGCATCGCCTTTTCGTCCATGATGCAATGGATACTTTTTGTCCAATACCAAAGTGCACCCTCGGACGGAATAAAGACGATTAACTTTTTTTGTTTACATTCTTCAGAGTTCCCAGCATACGTCAACAAATTGTTTGACGTCATCAGCTGCGGAGGTATAGAAATCCGTGGTCTGAAAGCCAGCGAAATTGCCCGTAGAAAACCAGCTGGAGAACCAGTTCTCGAGGAGTACACCTTCGTCGCGCATCACGATAGGGCCAAACTGACTCTTCGCGAGGTTGCCAGAATTGCAACCCACATTGGACTTGAAAATCAAATGGTCATCAAAGCAAAGACACTTGAACTTGTAGAAGAAGCCGACGAGGTTGACGCTGAACACTTGCTATCACCATTTATAGCTGAAGCTCTCGGAGACATGCCCTTGATTCAAGCGGACGTCAGCATTGTTAGTTCGAATGCTAAATTCAATGATTTGAAGATACCTGTGGTCAAACCAAAAACAATCACTGCTGATACAAGTGCACTTCTGGCTGTGGGCCATAAGTTGTTGTTCACAAATCGTTCCAACAATTTAAGCCTTCTGCTTTTGGGCTTGAAATCGGGAGGCTTTCTACTGACTCGAGAATTTGAAGAGAATCTAAACAACGTCGAAAGGTTTGCACAAGAAAACAATCTGTATGTTATTTTGGAAAAGAAAATAGAAAATGAAGTGTTTATATTGTTCAAAAAACACGAAAAAGTGTCCGACAGAGTTGCGGTTGTGTACGTAGATAACAACAATTTCCAGTGGGTCGATGACATGCGTGAAACGATGTCAATCGAGTTGGAAAAGAATTCTGGATCCGCAAGGGTTCTTTTCGTTGCGCAGGGAGACTCCGAAAGCGGTATGATTCGTTCCCTTTACTAGTTTAAGAGATACTTTTAAAACTTGGCACTTATCCAACACTTCATCGTTTTTAGGATTGATGGGTCTGGTTAATTGCCTCAGAAAAGAACCTGGTGGCGAAGTGGTTCGTGGGCTTCTCATTCAAGATCCCGAGGCACCGAAATTCTCGCTGCAGAACTCATTTTACACCAAACAACTGGAAAAAGACTTGGCAATGTTGGTACTCCGGAAAAATGGCACTTGGGGTAGTTACCGACACTTGCCGCTACCGGCACTTACACCAGTACCAGTACCTCACGTCGTCGCCAACCAAACAGTTCGCGGCGATTTGACTTCTCTTACTTGGCTCGAGGGTTCCCTGCAAGTACACGACAAGAATGTTGTGAAGATCGTGTATTCCTCCATCAATTTCAGGTAATGGATTAATAAAATAGGTTTCTTGACAATCCTTTTTATTCGGATAATAATTTTTTTCCTGTCGATAATTTCAGAGATATTATGTTAGCCAGTGGTAAACTCGCTACAGAAGTAATAAGCAAGAGCAGACTGGGTCAAGAATGCGTACTTGGATTCGAATTCAGCGGTATCGAATCTACAGGTAGACGAATTATGGGTATGGTTGAGTCCCGTGCACTATCCAATCTCTGCGTAGGAGATCCTTATCTCTCTTGGGAGATCCCAGAAAATTGGACTTTGGAAGACGCTGCAACAGTACCTTGCGTGTATGGCACTTCCTATTACGCACTATACCAGATCGGTACTATTGTCATAATAATTAGAAAACGGACTGCCTTATTCAAAAGACATTTTGTAATTTTTTATTCTCGTTACAGGTAAAATGAAGAAAGGCAACAAGGTTTTGATTCATGCTGGTTCTGGTGGTGTCGGTCAAGCGGCAATCAACCTGGCTCTTCACGAAGGCTGTGAGGTCTTCACCACCGTTGGTACTCCGGAGAAGCGTCAGTTCATACACGAACACTTCCCGCAAATTCCAGACGACCACATCGGCAATTCTCGTGATACCAGCTTCGAACAGATGATCCTGGAAAAAACCAACGGCAATGGCGTCGACATCGTTCTCAACAGTCTCGCCGAGGAGAAACTCCGAGCATCTGTAGCTTGTTTGTCTTGGGGTGGTCGGTTCCTGGAGATCGGCAAGTTCGATCTGTCGATGAATAATCCTCTGGGCATGGAATGTTTCTTGAAGGAAATCAGCTTCCACGGTGTCATGTTGGATCGCATAATCACATCAAAGCCTCCAGACAAAATCGAACTGCAGAAACTAATAGTCGATGGTTTAAAATCAGGAGCGATAAAACCTCTTGTTAGGTGGGGTCAAATTGATTCATAATATAACAAGCGCGAATCGGTATGAGCTACTAATTTTTATGTAATTTTACTTGCTTATCAGAACCGTGTTCCCGAAAGATCAAGTAGAAGCAGCCTTCCGCTACATGGCAGCAGGCAAGCACATCGGTAAAGTGGTCATCAAAATGAGCGAAGACAAGGAGACACTCAGCAAACCTGTTTTAGGGTTACCCCGTTACCACTGCTTCAGTGATAGAACTTACGTTATTTTAGGAGGTCTCGGTGGTTTCGGACTTGAACTAGGTGAATCTACAATTTTAAAAAGAACTTTATTTTAGCTTTTTCAAAATGACTATAAAAACTATTATAATATCACTCGCTCGATTAGCGGATTGGTTGGTACTCCGTGGTGCCAGAAACCTGGTTCTTACCTCTCGTGGGGGTATTCGCAATGGCTACCAGAAGATGCGCGTCGAATTATGGCAAAGCTACGGCGCCAAAGTTGTGGTTGTCTCTGGTAAGGATGCATCGAAGCGCGAAGACTGTCAATCGATACTGGAAATCGCCGCAAAACTAGCACCGGTTGACGCTATCTTCAACTTGGCAGTTATTCTGAAAGACGCAGTCTGGGATAATCAAACCCCAGAATCGTTCGAAGAATCTTTCAAGTCGAAGGCTTGGACTACTAAGCATTTAGATCTGCTATCGCGGAAACTGTGCCCCCTTTTGAGGCACTTTGTCGTCTTCTCGTCGGTATCTTGCGGAAGAGGAAACGCTGGCCAAAGCAACTACGGAATGTCTAACTCTGTAAGTACAGGTCATTTATTTTTCCACAAAAAATACAATTAATTATAATAATAATGAAAAATATGTCATCTTACATAGGTGATGGAAAGAATTTGCGAGAGGCGAGTAGCAGATGGACTACCCGCTCTTGCGGTACAGTGGGGTGCTGTGGGAGACGTCGGTTTGGTTGCAGACATGCAGGAAGACAACAAGGAGCTCGTCATTGGTGGCACTCTCCAGCAAAGAATATCTTCCTGCTTGCAAGAACTCGATGGATTCCTCAAGCAGAAACGACCCGTCGTCGCTAGTATGGTTGTAGCTGAGAAGAGAGCGGGAGGAGATGGTGCTCTGAATATCGTGGATACAGTTCTCAATATTATGGGTAAACAACGAACTAATAATACTCACCGGCAGATTTGTTCAAGTACGCGCTCTATACGATAATATTTATGGAATCTAGGTTTGAAGGATTTGAAAGGAGTGAGTACCGCGAGGTCTTTAGCTGAACTTGGTATGGACTCGATGATGTCCGTGGAAATCAAACAGACACTAGAACGCGAGTTTGAAATCTTCCTGACAGCCCAAGACATCCGCAGTCTCAATTTCGTCAAACTTCAGGAGATGTGCGCCAAGGAGGAGGGAGGCGATACAAAGACAGAATATCACGCCGAAGCCGAGTCAGTTGAGGGTCTGAAGATGCTGATTCGTGTGATTGGTAATGAGGATTCTAAACCTGAGACAGTCTTGAGGCTACCCTCGAAAGGAGAAACTGACAGAGAAGAGGTATTCCTGATCCCTGGAGTCGAAGGTGTCGGATCGGTCTTCCTAAACATAGCTCCGAGGATAAAAGCCCCAGCAACGTGTCTCCAGTTGGGCATAAGCGACGTCGAAATGTCTATTCCAGATATGGCTGATAAATTCTTGCCGGTAACTGATCAATTCATTTTTACTTAGTGCTTTAGTTTGAAAATGCTTTTCTTTAATCAAGTATTGTATTCTGATTTAAGCACGTATTAAACAGGAGTAAAAATCGCCGCCATTTCGTCGTGGCAGGTTACTCATATGGTGCATCGGTTGCAATCGAGCTGATACGGCGATTAGAAGCTAAAGGTCTCGATGGTCGCCTGATTCTCATTGACGGCGCTCCAGAGCATTTGAAAACTGTCATAGATGAGCATTTACAGTCTACGAATAAGGAGGAACTGCAAAATAGCGTTTTGCTGGGTTTCTTGAATATGCTTGTTCCAAGCAAGACATCAGAAGTAACAAACAACTATAACAATAATTTATCGCAATACTAATATGAACTTTTAAAATTCATCTTCACTAATTCGTTATATAATTACAGCTTAGAGCTGAGTTGGCGAAAAGCACGAGCTGGGAGGATAAATTAAAAGCTTGCATTGAACACATACCCACTGACAAGTTTCGCATGTCCGTGGAACATCAAAAAGCATTGTGCACAGCTGTCTATAAGAGATTGCTGGCAGCTCAGAAGTACGACATTTCGACTCTCCCACCGATTAAAGCTTCAATTATTTTACTAAAACCTAAAGTAGCGAGCGTTCGTAATGCTCGTGAAGACTATGGATTGTCTAAGGTAAAATATTATTTTTCTAATATGCAACATAATATAGGCATGCAACATTATAGTAACAGTATGTTTTATTTTTTTCTTCTTTTTAAATTATTATAATTACTTATAATAAATAATAATTGTAGGTAACAAGTAACAAAGTAGAAGTTTATCACGCGAACGGAAACCACGTTACGATACTTGATAGCGAAAAGGTTGCAGCTGCCATAAATGGAGATGATGTGGAAGATGCGGAATCGTTTAAAGCGGAGATTATGAAAAAATAAAAAACTAAGCTCATCTATTTTTGGACTATGTACTCTAGAAAAATTGTTTGTTTATCATGCGATTTTACAGTTGTATATTCTAAACATGCATAAAAATTCACATACACAATTATAAAAACAAAATGCCACAGTATAATAACAATTGCCTGATTATAAATAATATTACAATATTACCTTCCAAATCTATTCGAGTCTCAAAAAGAGTCTCTGCATAATCTTCCCTTCCGCGAGGCCTTCCATTTGCTTCTAAAATTTAATGTCCGTATACGATAGAAAATCGAAACTATATATCGCTGACGTTAGAATGTTAACGAAATAGAGAACGAAGCACAATCGCTAATCGAAGATCGAAGTTATAAATGGAGAGGAAAGTAGGCATAAAAAAAGCTATATGCAGATTCGATGCGACATCCGGCAACCCTTGACACTGGTAAAAGCACACGCACTGAGCCATTCCACGATCGGTGCATATTCAATCAGGATCGCCGCTGTGCCGCCCGTGTTTTCTGTGTAACGTATACTAAAAACTGAAAAACGGAAAAAGGACGGAGAGAATCGACGGAGCAATATGTATGCAAATTGAGTTCCATGGACTGAAATTGTACTGACATTGATAATCATCGGTTCTATCGAAAACAATCTTATACATACCCTATAAGAATTTGATGTTTGCCGTCGAGTTTTGTACAAAATTTTGTACAGTAAAAACTTTTTTATAAAACTTTTATTTTCAAAGAATAAAAAAGTCGTTAACAATCTTTTCAATAGAGCCAAATATGATAATTCACCGATCTACAATTTAAAAATATCAATCTAGCTGATTATAAAACGTTTTATTTCCGCATTTCTCAGATACTTGTGCACGTGTTGGTACATATTTATGAAACTATACGTAAATTCATTATTATTCAAGCATATTATGGATTACTCAATAATTTTGGCATAGTTTTAAAAGACGGAATAAAAAATTTAAAAGAAATATCACACCTCGTATATTAAAAATAAAATCGACTCTGCGTAACAAACTTTAATATTATTAATTACATCAAATAGTTATATCACTGAAAGCGTTGAGTCACGTCAGACTGTCTTCCACCAATTTACGTCGAAATTACCGTAGACAGCTCAATACGACTAAACACCTTTGTGTGCAAATAATATTTAAATGGTAATGTACTTTAAACATAATAATTCAGTCAATTAAAACCTTTACCTATACGGAACAGCTTTCATTCAAATAAGCACACTTGATAAAAATCTAGATAAAAAAAAACCACGTTCAATTGTTGTATTGTTTGTAACTTTTGTAAACTTGTAGTCAGTATTCCTGATGGAATTGTAATGCATGATAGAAGAGAAAAACTGTGTTTTTTCTACCTCCTAATTTATAAATAATTGCCTTGAGAAGATTGGTATAGCGATCTCGTTACATGATTAAATTACAAAAAATCGCATTAGTGAAAATTACAAGTACTTTCTTGCAATGCGAACGGCATGTGCACGTGCAGATCAGAAATATCCGTATCCCCGACAGGCTCGTGAGCTATACTGCGAGTATATTTAATGTCGATTTGAATCTATACCGCTTAACATATATCGACCAAGACCATTGTTTTCGAAGAGAGACATTCCGTAAATTGTAATAAGCGTGTGAATTCTGCGATTGTAGTCAGTGACGATCTAGCCATTTGCGAACCATTTGCGACAGCGCGATGGGTATCAGGCGATACCCACTTGTTAATTCTTACTGGCGAACTGCATCAACTGGTATCGGCTATCGGCTGAGAATTGTTTTATCCATTTTTGACGAAGACGCGGGGAAAGCAAGATAGGCCGACGTTCAAGGTATTCTCTGCTTGCATATATACTTTTACGTTTTGGCTTCTTACCATTTATTTATTTCTAATGATCACGTGTGCATCACGTGCATGCAAAATGTCGAAGTCATTTGCGTTTTGTTCAAAAGATTATTAATTACTATTTAAATTTCGATTTGTTTTCTACGCAATTGTAAACGTAAATAGTATCATTATTTTTTAATTAAAAAAGAAACAGTTAAAATCATTCGAACGATTTTCTATAAACAAGAGATACGGAATTTTATCATACTACGTAATTTTCATTAAATAATTCATTTAAATAATTCATTTAAATTCAATATTGATTACAATTCACTTTTTAAATACAATACACAATAAATCGTTTGTGGAATTCAAACAACCGACGCAATATTACATAACGACGGTCAATGACCCCAACCTTTTTATAAAAAATACAAGCCACAATAGCCATCAGGTTCAAAGGTTGACGTTCGTTTTATAAATCTAATTCTTTGTGCGTGCATCACTAGTAGTAAATAAACTAATTATTATGCGTTAATTTTTAAGCAAATTAATAATTATTGAGCGTAAAAATATTAGAAGCGTATTAACTATTTAACTGTGTAACGGTAAAAAGTGCACTCGCAAAGAATTTTACCGTGCTGTGACGGTAAAATTTACCATACAAATGCGTTATTATTTAAATTATAGATAATTAAAATGTAATATTTATATATGTACTTAATTTTAACAAATGCAACGTGTCACATGTATAATTCAATTAAATTTATTTTTCAACGATAAAAGAATTTTTACCAGACTGTGTGATGATAAAAATTACCATGAATAATTGCCATGGACTTTCGCCCCAAGATTATTGCAAGGTTTGTAATAATTTTACCGTTGTGATATCTTCAACGATTCAATAGTATTCGGCAAAAAAAAAGAATGTTACGAGCTTCAACAACAACGCAATTTTTTAAGCACGAAAAGCAAAAATCTTCCTAGCTTTGCTATTGAAGAATGACGTCTTGATTTTAGTTATGCATTTGCAAAGACGAATATTGCATTTAAATACAGCCGTAAACTCATGATTCACTATGCACCACGCAAGAGTAGCTTTAGCCGATTTCTTTCTCGAATGTCGCTTTGATATTTAGAAAAATTCACTAAAAATACCAATGGTAATTGCTCATATACTTTCCACGTGCCTCAAGTGAACGCCAAATGCAACGAGTCAGAAAACGAAGGAAAATAATAATCACGACGAAAGAAAAAGGAGAAATCCATATCCGCGCTGTAGTCTAGACACAGACCATCCGTTAGGGTCGTTCCGAAATGCTTAAATTTGAAAACCTAATTTCCTCGATGAGAGTCCCTGTCGTACATATATATAAGCGACTATGAGTAAACCGCTGTTATAAAAGGCCCCGAATCGGCGGCGCGGCGTTCAGTAGCGCGCTCGCGGTCTTCCACTACCACTCTGTACCGCCAGCCGCGAGGGCGTCTTCTGCCTCTTATATATATAGACCTATTAACTTTTTCTTAAGTTTCCACCTAATTCCTTATCGTAATTGAACCCTTAACCAATTTTCAAATCGATTGCAAAATTATTCAAATTACAGACCGCGAACGCGTACACGAACCCCTGGAGAAGGGTGACGACTTGTGATTATTATTATTGTTTCTTTTATGTGGTGCTAAAAGTGAATTGGAATACACACGTATACAGCCAGTGCTTGTCGTCGTAGGAAAGAAGGAAGCGAAGCAGTGACATATCTTGTGGAAACGGTCCAGTAGTCGAGAGCCAGGATGGCAAAGTCGAATGTCAATGGGGAGGTCAAGAAGTTGCCGAGGGTGACGCCAGAAGAGGAAATCGTCATCAGCGGTATCGCCGGTCGATTTCCTGATTCCGATGACATGAGGCACTTCCAGGAGAATCTCATGAACAAAGTCGATCTTGTTACCGATGACGACCGTCGTTGGAAATTGGGTGAGTTATGCTATTTGTTTTAGCTTCTGTAAGGTTATTGATTTGAATTACTTTATAATTTAAAGTTAGTTACTACTAATAGTATACTTTCACATGATTTTGTGATAAACTTTTTTGATAAATATTATTCAAATTGCGACATGAATAATATAATTAATTGCTTAAACTATTAATACAGAAGCAGAATAATACTAATATATAATAGGATAGCTCATCAATTTAGAGTTCTCAAATGCTGCGTCATTTAGAGTGCTAATATTGACCTGCACATGAGGTTCATTTCATTAACATTTCGCAAAACTGGAAGATATAAGCAGTGCTATTCGAATTTCATTAAATCAAAATGAGTATCGTGTGGCACACTTTACAAATCTAATACAGAGACATTAATGGCCATATTGTTGTAACCTACGCAGATGTATCGGATATGTATGGAAATAGCAAATTTTATATGTAATTGAATTTAAGTTCGAAGGTGTTTTTTTTTTTTTCATGAAACTGAAAAAAATTCATAAATAATAATGCAACAATATTCGCGTAAAATATGGATATCCAAACACTCGACTGAAAAACTGAAAATTAAAAAACTTCAAATCCATAGTTATAGTTCAGAATATCCGGTTAAAAACGTCCTATGCGGCAATTTGCAGATCACCCCGAGATCCCACAGAATACGGGCAAGATCAACAATTTGGAGAAGTTCGACGCCCCATTCTTCGGCGTGCATTTCAAACAGGCACACACAATGGACCCGATGTGTCGTATGCTCCTCGAGCACGCGTACGAGGCAATCGTCGATGCTGGCGTCAATCCCAGACAAATGCGCGGCTCCAGAACCGGCGTCTTCATCGGCGCCTGTTTCTCCGAATCCGAAAAAACGTGGTTCTACGAAAAGCTCCAGGTAAGAATCCTCTGCTGTATAGTACAGGAATAACTTGATACTCAATTGGCCAGGACTGGTATTATGATCAAAAATCAATTCGAGTAAATATTCATCGGGCGATCGAAGTATTATGTATATTCATGAAATAAGTTCAGCTTCGCTTCGGTTTTCAATTTATGCCGAGTGCACGCACGGTTCGTTGCGTAACTCTCGCCGTCGATTCTCCGATATTGAATTAACTTTAAAGAGCATCAGTTCAAAAATTTCCCAGCTCAGCTCTGATTTTCTATATTGAAAAAATGAAAAGAAATATTATGTCAATGTATTATAGGTGAACGGTTTCGGTATCACCGGCTGCAGTCGTGCCATGTTGGCGAACCGCGTCTCCTACTGGCTGGGCGTCACCGGACCCAGTTACGCCGTCGACTCGGCTTGCAGCTCCAGTCTCTTCGCCATGGAACACGCCTACAGAGCGATTCGCGATGGACTCTGTGACTCCGCGCTCGTGGGCGGCGCCAATCTTTGCCTCCATCCATACGTGTCGCTTCAATTCTCTCGTCTTGGTGAGTACCTGAATTGGAAAATTGAAAATCGCAACTTTATGATTCCGATACTTTTCAAAAATAGGCGTACTATCTCCGGACGGTCGTTGCAAGTCGTTCGACGAGTCGGCCAACGGTTACGCCCGTAGCGAGGCCATCTCGATGGTATTCCTGCAAAAGGCCAAGGACGCGAAACGTATCTACGCTACCTTCGTTCACGCCAAGACGAATTGCGACGGTTTCAAGGAGCAGGGTATCACTTTCCCCTCGAGCATCATGCAAGGTGCCCTCCTCAAGGAATTCTACGAGGAGATCGATATACCACCGACGAGCTTGAGCTACATCGAGGCTCACGGTACCGGTACCAAGGTCGGAGATCCCGAGGAGGTCAACGCCCTCGACCGAGTCTTCTGCACCGGACGCTCCACTCCTCTGTGGGTCGGATCTATCAAGTCGAACTTGGGGCACTCCGAGCCTGCCAGTGGTCTCTGCTCCATTGCCAAGGTAAGGCTTGCAGTTCGTTCCACAACATTTGATATTATAATAGTTCTGTCGAAGATCGTTGCCGATAAATTAATTTTGTCGAAAGGTGGTGATCGGTATGCATTCCGGACTCATTCCGCCCAATCTTCACTTCAAGAATATGCGTAAGGGCATCAAAGCTCTGGAAGAGGGTAGGTTAAAGGTCGTCACCGAGCCGACACCCTGGAAGGGCGGTTACGCTGGCATCAACTCCTTCGGTTTCGGTGGTGCTAACGCTCACGTTTTGCTCAAGTCCCACGAGAAAGAAAAGGTCAACAATGGACTTCCCAATGACGACCTGCCACGTGTCGTCGCTGTATCCGGTCGCACGGAGCAAGCTGTCAACGTTTTCTTGGACGATGTGAGTATATAACTGTGGTACAGCTATTTTTACAATCCTGTCGATGCGAACGTCGATTTTTAGCTTGAGAGCAGACCGGTCGACGTTGAATACGTGAGACTTCTGCACGAAATCCACTCGGAGGAGATCAGCAGTCACCTTTACAGGGGATACACCGTTTTACCGCCGCGCGGAATCGTCAAGAATCCCGTCAGAGAAATAGCCAACTACTTGGGACACAAGAGGCCCGTGTGGTTCATCTTCTCTGGAATGGGTTCTCAGTGGCCAGGAATGGGTAAGGATCAATATATTCCATACTTACTCGAATTCCTATTGTATTTTGTAATTACTGATTGTGTTTATTTCTCCGTGCAACAGGAGAGGCGTTGATGCGTCTGCCAGTATTCGCCGAGGCGATCAAAAAGTGCGACGCAGTGCTCAAGCCTCGTGGTCTCAACATTGTTGACATCATCACGAACAAGGACCCGAAGACCTTCGACAACATTCTCAACTCGTTCGTTGGAATCGCTGCTGTTCAGGTATACTGCATATATTCGCGCACTCAAAACCTTATTCTCTATTGGTAAAAAGACTCTAGAAAGTAATGATATTCACAATTTCTCAGATCGGTCTCGTGGACGTTCTAAGATCGGTAGGCGTCCAGCCAGACAACATAATCGGTCACTCGGTAGGAGAACTGGGCTGTGCCTATGCCGATGGCTGCTTCACCGCCGAGCAAATGATCCTGTCGGCCTACTGCCGTGGTATGGCATCAATCGAGTCGAAGATCATACAAGGCTCTATGGCTGCCGTTGGTCTCGGCTACAACGAGATCAAGAATATGTGTCCTCCGGATATCGAAGTCGCTTGTCACAACGCCGCCGATAGCGCGACCATCAGTGGACCCGCAGAGTCCTTGAAGGCTTTCGTCGCTAAGCTGCAGGTGAGATTCGAGACATTTTTTATCTATAAAATGGCAGGCGAGCTTTAAAATAAGTGTTCAGCATATGCACTAATAGTATAAAAATATATGTATTAATAAAATTCTCTCTTCCAGGCAAACAACATTTTCGCCAAGGAAGTGAATTGCAGCAACATCCCGTACCACAGTCGTTACATCGCTCCAGCTGGACCAAAGCTTCTCGCTTACCTGCAGAAGGTTATCCCGGAACCGAAACCCCGTAGCTCCAAGTGGGTGAGCACTTCGGTACCACGTAGCAAGTGGGATACCGCTGCAGCTCGTCTCTGCTCGGCCGAATACCACACCAACAACCTTCTCAGCTCAGTGCTGTTCGAGGAAACGTCGACTCTCATCCCCAAGGACGCAATCTGCATTGAAATCGCACCTCATGGTCTTCTTCAGGCCATCCTCCGCAGATCTCTCGCACCTACTGTAAGCAACATTGCTCTGACCAAACGAGGCCACGCTGACAACGTGGCGATGCTGGCTCAGGCTCTTGGAAAACTGTACAACGCTGGACTCCAGCCGCAATTGCGTAAGTTTAGCGAAGAAGATTCATTTTTTTATCAAAAAAGATTATAGATATTTTAATGCCGCGTATTTTTACACAGATAAACTTTACCCGCACGTCGCCTTCCCGGTAAGCCGTACAACTCCCATGATCTCGCCGCTCATCAAATGGGAACACTCCGACGACTGGTACGTCACGTCCTACAGAATGCAGGAAAAAATCACGTCCGGAGAGCGTGTGGTGGATGTGACACTCACCGACGAGGACTTTGAGTTCGTCGCCGGTCACGTGATCGACGGAAGGAACCTCTTCCCAGCTACCGGATACCTAGCCCTCATCTGGGAGACCGTCGGTATGATGCGCGGAGAATTGTACACCGAGGTATCTGTCATCTTCGAGGACGTCAAGTTCCTCAGAGCTACGACTGTGCCCAAGGATGGCGCCGTAGACTTCACCCTTATGGTTCAGAAAGGTATATGGTATTACTTGTGTAGCATTATTGAAAAAAAAAGAAAGTTCGGCGCAACGTCGGACCTATCACCCGACTTGATAGCTTGTTAACTAAATAACTTTTTGTCACTTCAGGATCCGGTAGGTTCGAGGTCGTCGAGGGCGGTGTAGCCGTCGTCACTGGTTACGTCCGCGCGACCAATAACCCAGCGGACGAGAAGGTCAACCCGGCCCTGATTGGGGACAACGACGAAGAGGAGTGCATGACCACGCGTGACGTCTACAAGGAGCTGCGACTCCGAGGCTACCACTACAGCGGCCTCTTCCGTGGTGTCAAGAGCGCCACGACCAATGGCAGCAAGGGACGTGTCACCTGGAGCAACAACTGGGTTGCCTTCATGGATAACATGCTGCAGATGCAGATCCTCGGCGCCGATACTCGCGGTCTCTTTGTCCCCACTGGAATTCAGAAGCTGGTCATCGATACCAAGAGCCATCTCAACCAGATTCGCGCCATGAGTGATGAGAACAGAGGTGTAGTAACAGTTTTGTACACGATCCGTAAGATCTGTGTTTTTCCATTATAAAACTCCGATTTCTCTTGTAGAATTCCGCGTCTTCGTGAACAAGACACTCGACGTGATCGTCTCCGGCGGTGTGGAGATCCGTGGTCTGAAAGCCAGTGCTATCTCCCGCCGTAAACCAGCCGGTGAGCCTGTCCTCGAGGAGTACAAATTCATCGCGAACATCGACCGCGCCGAAACGTCTATGCGTGACGTCGTCCGTATGGCAACCCACTTCGGGCTGGAGAACCATCTTGGTATCAAGGTCAAGACCGTCGAACTCCTCGAGGAGTCCGACCGCGTGGAGGTAGACCAACTGGTGTCTACTCTGATAACCGATGCCCTGGGCGATATGCCACTGATCCAGGCGGACGTGAACATAATCGGAAACGACCTCGTCTTCGAGGAGAACGAGATCCCGGCCAACATCACCGTGGGGGACGTCAAGAAGTTCGGTGCCGACACCAACGCAGTCCTGGCCGTGGGACACAAGCTACTCACGGCAGCACGCGCCGCGAATCTCAACGTGCTGTCAACGCTTGTCGAGGAAGGCGGATTCGTCTTGTCTCGTGAAAGCCTGGAGACCGACTCCAAGAAGATCGACGAGTACGCGGTGAGCAAGGGATTGTGTGTTCTGCTGGAGAAGAAGGTCGAAAACGAGTTGTTTGTACTGCTGAGAAAACGCCCCAAACAGCCCAGGAAGACGCTGGTTATCAATATCAGCAACGAGCAGTTTGACTGGGTCGACGAGATGAAGAAGACCATGAAGGAGGAACTCGAGAACGACAACCCTGGTAATATCAGGATCGTGTACGTCAGCCAGGGAGACTTCGAAAATGGTACTATTAGTTTGCTGACATTACAATAATTCAGTGTTTAATCTATTTTTTTAATTTTATGACTTTGTGATTACAGGTCTGGTCGGCTACATTAACTGCCTGAGAAAGGAACCCGGCGGCGAGATCGTTCGCGGTATCCTGATCCAGGATCCAAAGGCACCTAAATTCTCGCTCCAAGATCCACTTTACGCCAAAGAGTTGCAGAAGGACTTGGCGGTATCCGTATTGCGTGCCAACGGAGTTTGGGGCACCTACAGACACTTGCCACTTCCGCCACTGGAGCCCAAACCCGTCCATCATGCCTGGGCTAACCAGATCGTACGTGGTGACCTGAACTCGCTCACCTGGCTCGAGGGGCCGATTCCTCTCGGCTTCCAGAGCGACGACCTCGTCACTGTCGTCTACTCGTCCATCAACTTCAGGTTGAATTCTCTCATCATCTCGCTAAATTAAAGATTAATGAAGTGAACTTTATCCTAATATCGCTGATTTCTTCTGCTACAGAGATGTCATGTTGGCCACCGGTAAGCTCGCGGCGGAGGTGATCGCCAAGACCAGACAGACTCAGGAGTGTGTCTTAGGTTTTGAATTCTGCGGTATTACCTCCAAGGGCAGACGCACAATGGGTATGATCGACAGCAAGGCCATGACAAACCTCTGTATTTGCGATCCCGACCTCGTCTGGGACGTCCCAGAGAGCTGGAGTCTCGAGGACGCAGCCACTGTACCTTGCGTCTACGGTACCTGCTATTACGCCCTGCACATCAGCGGTAAGCGTTTTCAATTTCTATCATTCAACTCTATACAATCATCGTGGGTTTATAAAACGAAGCTGAAACTGGTGTTCTTTACGGTTTCAGGTAAAATGAAGAAGGGCGACAAGATCCTGATCCACGCTGGTACCGGAGGTGTCGGTCAGGCTGCCATCAATTTGGCTCTGTTCGCGGGCTGCGAGGTCTTCACCACCGTGGGTACTCCGGAGAAACGTCGCTTCATTCTCGATAACTTCCCCCAGATTCCAGAGGACCACATAGGCAACTCTCGTGACACCAGCTTCGAACAGATGATCTTGCATCAGACTAACGGCCGAGGTGTCGACATCGTTCTCAACAGTCTTGCCGAGGAGAAGCTTCAAGCTTCGGTTAGGTGTCTCGCGTACGGCGGTCACTTCCTCGAGATCGGTAAGTTCGATCTTGCCGCCAACAATCCTCTGGGTATGGAGTGCTTCCTCAAGGAGATCAGCTTCCACGGTATCATGTTGGACAACCTGTTCAACGCTACCAGTGCCCAGAAGCGTGGCTTGAGAGATATGATGAACAAAGGATTGCACAACGGAGCTATTAAGCCACTGACGAGGTGAGGATCGAAATTTACATAATGTTTGCGAAGACCGGTACGAACTAAGGTTAAACGGAATGATTTGTTTTATCGCAGGACGGTCTTCCCGAAGGATCAAATCGAGGCTGCGTTCCGTTACATGGCTGCAGGAAAGCACATCGGTAAAGTGATCATCAAGGTTCGCGAAGAGAAGGAATCACCGAACGAACTCATGCTGGCTCTGCCACGTTATTACTGTCTGCCAGACCGCAGCTACATTATCTTCGGCGGTCTTGGTGGTTTCGGCCTTGAATTGGGTAATTGAAATTCATTCTTCATCCTCATAACGATTCCTGCACATTCAGTCTGACCGATCAATTTTTAACGATTTCCGACAGCCGACTGGTTGGTACTCCGTGGAGCCAAGAATCTAGTCATCACCTCGCGTACTGGTATCCGTAACGGTTACCAGAAGATGCGCGTCGAGTTGTGGCGAAGCTACGGCACAAAGGTCGTCATCGTCGCTGACAAGGACGCCTCGAAGCGCGACGAGTGTCAGTCCATTATCGAAATCGCCGCGAAACTCGCTCCAGTCGATGCTATCTTCAACTTGGCTGTAGTACTCAAGGACGCAGTCTGGGACAACCAGACGCCCGAGACCTTCGAGGAATCGTTCAAGGCCAAGGCCTGGTCCACCAAGCACCTCGATGTGCTGACTAGAAAACTGTGTCCCACGCTCAGGAAGTTCGTCGTCTTCTCGTCCGTCTCCTGCGGTAGAGGAAATGCTGGTCAGACCAACTACGGAATGTCCAACTCCGTAAGTTCGTTCACCTCGCAAAATATTATATATGAATTTGTTTGCAATGTCAGTGGCGTACAACGTTAATTATTTTTTTGTAAATAGGTTATGGAGAGAATCTGCGAGAGGCGGGCAGCCGAAGGCCTGCCAGCATTGGCCGTACAGTGGGGAGCGATCGGAGACGTCGGTCTCGTCGCCGACATGCAGGAGGACAACAAGGAG
Source organism: Cecidostiba fungosa (assembly GCA_900474305.1). Lineage (NCBI taxonomy): Eukaryota > Metazoa > Arthropoda > Insecta > Hymenoptera > Pteromalidae > Cecidostiba > Cecidostiba fungosa. The sequence continues at coordinate 68,560 of UCOJ01000507.1, read as the reverse complement.
CTGGTCATCGGTGGTACCCTCCAGCAGAGGATATCATCGTGCTTGCAGGAACTCGACGGCTTCCTACGACAGGACTCGCCGATCGTGTCGAGCATGGTCGTTGCCGAGAAGAGGGCGGGAGGCTCCGGTGCCCTCAACGTCGTCGACACGGTTCTCAACATTATGGGCAAGTCATACACAGACCATAACGTTATTGAACATAAAGTCACTGCATCGATTCTAAAACCTTGCGATTATCAATATAGGTCTAAAGGATCTGAAGACCGTGAGTCCGCACACGTCTCTCGCCGAGTTGGGAATGGACTCTATGATGGCCGTGGAGATCAAGCAGACACTCGAGCGCGAGTTCGAGATCTTCCTGACAGCCCAGGACATCCGCGGCCTGAACTTCGCCAAACTCCAAGAGATGTCGTCCAAGGATTCTGATGCCAACAAAAAGCGCGGCGCTGGCGCAGGTGGCGAGGTTGAGATCCTCACCGGTATGAAGCTCCTGGTGCGTGTAGTCGGCAATGAAGAGCCCAACCCCGAAACCTGCTACAAGCTCGAGACAAAGAGCGAGAAGGACAGGTCCGGAATATTCCTCATACCCGGTATCGAGGGTGTCGGTACCGTCTTCCACGGTCTCGCGCCCAAAATCAAGGCGCCGGCCTATTGTCTGCAACCGGGATTAAGCGACGACAAGCCAAATTCTATCACTTCTGTGGCTGAGAAATTGCTGCCGGTACACGCTTTTTCTATATAATTCTGTTGATGACCAAGACTGAAGCTATCATGTCTTCTGCAATCCCTGATGGTTTCTTATTTCAGCACATACTCGAAAGGAGCAAAGATCGACGAGACTTTACTGTGGTGGGCTACTCGGTCGGTACGTTGATCTCTATAGAATTAGTTAGAAAACTGGAGGCCCAGGGAATGAGCGGAAAACTTATCCTCATTGACGGTGCCCCGGAGATGCTGAAACTACTCCAGAGTCAGCAGCTGGCATCCAGCAGTAACGAGGAGCTTCAGAGTAACGTCCTGCTCGGCATGATGGACATTATATCGCCTGCTAGCAGTTCAGAGGTAAATAATTGACTTCTTCTTAATGTGTATATTCCAATTTCTTAGATAACACTAATGATTGTCCCGATAAAATTGTAAGCTTTCTGAAATAAAACTTGAGAATATAAATCGTTTGTTAATTACAGCTTGTGGTTGAGCTGGAGAAAGTCAGCGGCTGGGACAACAAACTCCAGGCGTTCCTGTCGCGGGTAACCGACCAGATAGAATCGGTGGGTTGGACTAAGGAAGGACGAGCCGCACTTTGCACGGCTATCTACAATCGTCTCATCGCCGTCCAGGAGTACGACGTGTCATCCCTGCCACCTCTCAAAACACCCATCGTTCTTATCAAACCCACGGCGCCAACACTACGCGCCGCCTCCGAGGACTATGGTCTCAGCACGGTAAGGAATTGTTACATTAAAAAACGAGGCAAAATAATAGCTTTGACATTTTCATTAATAAAAGCTTTCGTATAACTAGTTTTTTTCTCAAAAAAAATAATCCATAAAAATTCTAATTTCAGATAACGAGAGAAAAGGTTGAGATCTTCTACGCTGAAGGCAACCACGTGACAATCCTGGACAGCAACAAAGTCGCGATGGCCATCAACGGCGAGCCGATCGAAGACGCGGAAGAGTTCAAAGCGCAGATAATGAATAACGAATCGCCGAAGCTCGCACCCCTGAAATCGTGAATTCACCAGGAGACAAATATTGGCGCGACTTAGGAGAGGAACCAATGCCGGGTCTCGCGCAGCCAACGCTCGTTTCATGACAATTATTATCTTGCGCGCGAAATTTTATTTATTTTTAATCTTGCATTGTTCCAAAGAGAGAGCGTATGAATACTTGTGGAAATAGAAGGAACATTTAGTTTTTGCGTGTAAAGGAAAGATCGTACGTTTTATCTGAAACTAATTATAGAACTGGCAAATGTTATGCATTTGTAATTAGTGCAACAAGAACGTGTTGCACGTATCTCATTCTTAACGATGTTTAACCATGAAATTTTTAGTTTAAAGCGGTCAGTTCAATTTAAATTTTGATCGGCTGCATCGATGTATTATGCAATAAATCAATAGCAATATAAATGGTGATATGCCTCTAAAAAAAGTACTGACCATATACAAATGTAAGGGTTCAATTTCAAAATGATTGCTGTAAAACAAAATAAATCGTTCATAATTTTAATTTCAATGTAGCTGTATTTTATAAGGAATCGGTGGAAATGAAGGAAGAAGTTAATAAAACGCTTTTTCTATCAAACACCTGTTTTAATTGCACGACTTTTCCATACAAACGCGACATTCATCAATCTTTATAATCAGAAAAATAACAAAGACTTTTAAATATGAATAATATATACAAGAGCTAAGTCGTGACTCGAAGAAACACATTTTCAAAACAACGGCATTCAATCATCAAAAAACTTGTTATTACTGGTATACGTGTTCTTTCGTTTCATAAATTTTCACATGCTAATTTGACACTCTAATGAAACTACAGCCTTTCTTTATATACATACACAGAGTCAGTAACTCGCATACGCTTACATTTAAATGCTCGCATTCCGTAATCGGTAAATATTTTTAAAAAACTGTATCGATCCACGACCATTTAAAAGATATCTAATCACCTAATCACTTTGAAGGGCAGTTTGCAAATTGGTCAAATGAATTAATTTGAACACATATATCATCATATAGTATATAATTATTCCGGATTCGTGGAAAAAAAACTTTCGTTTTTTTCTTCTAATTGGGCAAAACCATTTCACATTGACCCAAAATTATTACTCAGTCTGTACGTTATTAACAAAGTGGTTATTAGGATTCAACTACTTCCAGCACTGGGTAAAAATATTTAAACTTATTAATAAAATTATCACCTCTAGCAATCCTATAGTTCATCACTTTTACTTTCTTAAAACACTAAATAAATTTACTGAATATCTTTTTCCAAGGCTTTCAGTATGACAAAATTCGATCTTAATTCTACTTAAAATTACGTACGAATCCGTAAAGCATATTATGAGGCGAGATAAAAAATGAACAATGAATATCGACGAAAATGTTCAAACAACAAGAAGTTAAAGATCCATGGGTTCAAGAGTCGGTTCAGAGATATTTACATCCATTGTTTGATTTAAATTTGGAATGCTTTCATTGTTGTTATTGTTGCCGTTGTTGTTATTATTATTGTTATTTATGGTGCTGGCATCCATACCATTGTTGTTGCTGTTGTCGGAAGAAGGCATAGGCGTCGGCGTGGCCCTTGGAGTTGGTAAAATGCGTAAATGTTTGTTTGGTGGTTCCCAAAGTACTAATGCCATGGAGGGCCTCTCCCTGAAAGAGAAAATCTTATCCAGTTTTACTTTCGCTAATTAAAATATTTTATTGTGCTCAACAAAAAGAATTTTAATGCTTTTTATAACACTACCCAGACTAAAAATAAAATAACTATAATTACTCTAAATGAATAAAAAATTTATAAAAAATAGAAACTTACAATTTTGATAATAAACTTGATGGGAGTATTGGCTCTTGTTGCAGTCTTTTAAGTTCTTCTGACATAACCAGCCTTGGTTGACCATTGTTTTCATCAGCATCTACTGTACTTGGTAAATTTATTTCTACATCAGTCATAAATTGTCCTGTACTTTGGCTAGCTGCTGATGTTGAAGGACCTGGATCTTGTGCATTTAGAGCATTAGGACTAATATGTAAACCACGAAAATGTTGCGCCATTTTTTCCTCAGTAATAAACTGTTTTGTTGGTCGTCTGGCATTTAAAAAAGATTTAATTAATTATATTTCCCAACCATTTAATAAATAAGTTATTTATCAAATTTCTAGATACTTACGTGTCAACAACATCTGGAGTTTCCAATTTACGTTTCTGATGCACAAGTGGTCCAAATGGTTGTAGAGGCCTCTCCCCTGTGAACCTCACCAAATCTGGTTGTTGGAAGGCCGGCATGCTCCAAGGCATTGACATTGGAGGCACTTGTGGCATCCTTAGCCATTGTGAGTCGTTCTGCGGAGTAGTCCTCTGGTGGCTCATTGTATGTTGAAATATGGACTGTGGTGTATGTAGATGTGTTCCGCCCATGGCATTCTGAACCGCAGAAGGTACTGAGTAAAATTGCGTAGACATATCTGGCATAATGCAAATAAGATTTAGAGACAATCGACGATACTTTATCTTTTTTTCATAGACTTTCATCTGCAGATTCATTAGCTATCACTTATTCATAATTTATGCAATACAAGTAAAACAAACAGTGAAAAAGAAAAATTACATGAAATTTCAAATTTTCACATAGAGCATTTGACTGTGTACATTGGTAGAATACATAAATAGACATAGCAGACGATTGACAGAGTATCATATTTCTGACTGATTGGTGAAAGCTTGAATTATTTAATAAAACAAATATTGACTTTTGTCTCATTAATCTTTAATACCTCTTCTATGCCTTAAGAAAATCCAATTGATCATTGTATACAAATTTTTTCATATGATATCAAAAGGACTGAGCAGTGACTCTAAAAGTAAGGTGAATGTTCACTTGATGTGTGCAGGCATAGAGTCGGCTCGCGAGTCGCGATCGTTTTCGTTTCGCAAAAGAAAAAACAAACAATATACATATTTACATACTGGCATCGGAGGCACGCCAGGCGCTTCTTTGGTTGGTTCAGCCAGAATATCGTAGATGTTGTAAACCTTTTGTATGAACCTACACAACGCCCGACGATGTATTCCAGAAGTCTCCCGCAAAGTCTCCGAACTTCGCTTTCGAGCTATAACCAAACAATACAAGTTCTCAAACGTTCTCTCCTTTTGCAGCACAAAAGATTAAACAAATTCAGTCTCTTTTGTTGTTGCTCCACTTATGAAAACACCAGATCGCAAACTTATTGTTGTTACTCGTATATATATCTTTATGTACGTATGTACAAAGTGTATAAGCAAAGATGTGTGTCTAAATGGCTCCTCCGCAGAGAAATCTCTCGAGTGTGTTCACTGTCTCGCGGCTCAATTGTGAATGTACATAGTCAGTATACCTATCGCTCGGAATACGAGACGAAACAGGCAGATCCAGTTGGTGCACTGGTGTAAGTGTGTATATATAAATATACATACATATATAAGATTACGGCGGCTGCGCACATCGACGCTTCGAGTATTTTCTGGCTGATTCCTGTGAATTCGCGACGTTCCCTGACGGTAAGCGCTGTTGTAAATACTGCAGTTTGCTATAGGGCGTGTTATAAATATTTTTATATTTATAGTATTCTTGATTTCAAGCGGTAGCGGTATATTTTTTCAACTTGAAAATATGGTGTATAATTCGAGATGTATTATTAATGCTTAATCACAATTAGATATAAATTAGGTGATATTGAAAAATGTTGAAAAATACAATCATATATTGTGTACAACATACACGTATAAAACGTCTTTCATTTTCTAAAATCAAATGCATACAATTTTTTAATAAAAATACTTATCAATTTTACAAATATAATAGCAAAATAGTCAAACTTCTCGCAAGATCTAGTCGGTAACTTATTATTTTCGCTAAGATTTAATAATATAGGATTTAAAATCCCACGAAATCCCTTAATCTATTCAGGATTTTTCGAGTTTCCAAACTAAGAACATCCCCCTGCAAGTAGCCGCGACTTCCATTCAAAAAAACCGGCCCCAGCGCCCTCGACGACGTATTCCCAAAACTGTTGTCGGAGTAGCGCGGGTTTCTTTCACGCTGCTATATAGGGTCGATAAAGTAGCAGCTCACACTCTGTAGCTCACGTATATAACACAGTCTACACTGTCTACAGTGTGTGATCGGCATACTTAGCATATTTGCGCGAGAGCGAGTAGCGTATAGCGACGCCGACGCGCAGCGGCCAAAAAATTTTCGGCGAGTGTAGAGATCCTCAAGACACCATCAGCTAGTTCGCGAGTCGTGCCTCGCGCGGACACATGTACACTTCGCGGGACGAGCACCGCCGCCGTCGTCGCCGACGACCTCGACGCAAGCAGCAGGACGACGCGCAGCTCTTCTCCGCGGCTATACGACGATTAAAAGGCGCGCGACAGAACAGCGCGTAGGAGAGAGGATAGAAAGAAAGCGAGAGTACCTATACCGCATTATACTTATGTATATACACTCGTATAGTACACACGCGAATGGTATAGTAGTGCGCGCACGCAGTGACGAAGGGGTGGAAAAGAGGAGCCTGCAAAAGTAGAGATGGCCCGCGGAGGTTATCCTTTATATTAGAAAGAGGAAGGAAGCTGGCATCGGATTCCAGGATGCCGCCCGGCAACTACTGAGATCCGTAGCAACTCCGAAGCGGATCTTCTTTTGGCGTCAGCTCGCGGGGCTCTTTTTCTCTATATAATACTCTGTCTGTTTCTCTTGTCGACAAGATGAACAGCGGCGCGACGGCGACGTCGCCGAGCGAGCAGCTCAACTCGCTGGCGACGGCCGCCGGCGACGACTGGGCCGAGTTCTGCGAGCGGCATGCGCGGGCCGCTGCCGCCGACTTTGCCAAGGCCTTCTGCACCTACGTCAATCTCGACCTCACCGAGTCGGCGAGGGCCAGCCTTTCTTACCGGGACTTTCTCAGGAAGTTTGTCGAGACCTTTTGCGACCACTTCGAGGCGGAGTACGTCAGGCGCACCAAGTATGTAGAGTTTTTTCTTTTTAATACCAACAGGCATACCACTTTTAGTTTGGGTGATCTGACTTTTTCTCTTAGTTATTTTGAGAGAATTGATTATCGGCTTCGTTGATTGAATCCATTCAAAATCAATTTGTAGGTATTATTCGTGGAAGTGATTGAGATCATAAAAAAGCTACTGTGTGATTCATATGCTGTCCCATGGCCTACGTAGAATTATTAATCTGTAATTGTTACGTTCAAGGAACGTCTCATATTAGAAGTCATCAAATTCACTTGTGGCTCACTTACCAATTATTCCATTTTCAGACATGATACAATATAAACGGATAAGTTTGCAACAGACAACCTCTGAAATTGAAGAGTCAAGATACTATGTATTTAGTTATTTGTTTTTTAACATAACTAATAGAAAATTTATTTAAATAAATTATTGAGTTCGTATTATGAGTTCTTAAAAGAAGCACTGAAAAATGGGCTTCTTTTATGCATATCTTGAATTTCCAAAAATACTTGTTTAAATAGATTATGAAAGTTTATTTTACAAATTTATCTTGATATTATGATAAATTTTTATCTGATAAAAGCTGGCAAACTTTCCTTGTCTACCTATCTAATTGAATGTACACAAGACTTTTCAAATTAAAGTTACAAACATAAATAAATTTTGTACATAGCATAACTGTAATAGTATGTCATGTTAAATGCAATAATATCAATTCTTAATTGTTATTGTAATTAAGAGAAAGTAATTTACTAGATAAGATAAGAAGATGTTGAAATATCTGCTGGGACCATCATATAAATCATGTATGACCTTTAAAGCAAATTCGCATTTCAACTTTTTAAAATTTAAATTAGAAAATAAGATGATTAATTCGAAACATTGACCTGATTGTATAACATGAACGTTACTCTATTGAACTTGTTGAATACTAAATTTAGATTCAATTGGTATTTAAAAATTGAGTAATTCAATTCTGTTGCATTCAATAATATTTACCAACTGCATTCATTTTTTTTACACATAAACAAAGTTTTTCAAAGTAATATGATTTATTAAAGTAATTTTCAATTTTGCAGATCATCATCTACCCATGATGCAAATACACGGCAACCTACATCCAATGACCGCGAGGGCAACTCTACGAATCAGAATAACAGAACTCCAGTTCGCACATCGTCTCACGAGGAGTTCAGTGATTACTCAGAGCAGGATGGGGAAATAGTGTCTCCAAAACCTGCGCACAAGCCCTTCTTCAGAAGACTGTCCTTTAAGGGCCTCAAAAAAGGAAAGGGTCTATTCCACAAACAGCAGAGTGATGAGGTGGTACTGTCTCACCCAGATAATCGTAGAACAGATAAACATTCCAAGGCCAAGCTTTCAAAGATCGTGGTGGAGTGTAGAAAGGAAGGAACCGTGAATGCAATGGTGATTGAAAATACAGATGTGCCTCAAAAATTCGAGAAGTGCAGACTGGCATTGGTCAAAGCCAGTGCTGGCTACATGCTTGAATTCTACTCTTCTTCAAAGGCCAAGCCGCGCCACGGAATATTTTGTTCGTCCATCACCGAAGCTCGCGAGACGACGGCTCTGGAAATGCCAGATCATGAGAATACGTTTGTGCTCAAAACCCTGGAGCGGGAGTTTATAATCGAGGCGAAAGATCCGAGCGATATGAGGTCATGGCTGGCCACGATTCGCTACTGCATGAGAAATATCTACGGACTCCCAAACATCATGGGCAGCGGTGCGAACGATACGGTCATGGTTGAGAGCATGATGCATGGATCCGCTTCTATGAATATAGAAGGGGATAGGGTCAGAGCCAATTCCGCGAGCAAAAGCACTCGTTCTGCCCTGGATCATGTAGACGAGCAAGGAAACCCACCAGAACTGCCGCCAAGACTCAGAGCGAGAAGTAACAGCAATCTAGAACTGTGTTCCTCGCAACAAGAAATCGAACAAAGTAATTTTCATTTTAGGTTTATTAGTCATGAATTTTATTTCCGATGTTCGATAATTGATTTTATTGTTTCAGTTCCTGGAGCCGAAGTTGAAGTCGATCTTTCAAGCAGCCTTCGAGAGTACCCGTGGTTCCATGGTACACTGCCGCGATCTGATGCTGCGCAGCTGGTTTTGCATAATGCAACAGAGGGTCACGGAACATTTTTAGTACGACAGAGTGAAACGCGCAAGGGAGAATACGTTCTAACTTTCAACTTCCAAGGAAGAGCTAAGGTATTTTTTGAATTGATATTTTAAAAAATTAAAAATTCAACGTCATAATTAGAACTTAAACTTTGGATTATATTAAGCTTATTTTCTTGAGAAGCTTTAGTTTTGAATAAACGTTCTAGAATTATTTGTGACTGAGTCATAAAATTATTATTACCAGGTCTTGTGACGACTCGGAGAATTATACCCTGTCTTCATAGACGAGTTTCACCCTAATTAGTTTTAACAATCTTTATACGGCTTTATAGCTCTACTCTTCTTTTAATAGCTCAATCATTTCAATCACTCTCGACTGTTTGCTTTTCAAAGCCACTAAACTCAAAATTCACGACCGCCCAAAAATAACTCCAAATTTCATCGTCTCCTTTTCAGCACTTACGAATGACACTGAACGACCAGGGCCACTGTCGGGTTCAGCACCTCTGCTTCCCAGCGATCTACGATATGCTCGATCACTTCCGGCAAAATCCAATACCCCTGGAATCTGGCGGTACGGCCGACGTTAAACTCACTGAGTATGTCGTGGCGAACCAGGCTGTACGAGCAGCGAGTAACACCCAACAGTCAGCTCAGTCATCAACTTCAGCTCAACAGCAACCGCAGCAGCAGCCGGACAGGAGACCCGCGGCGGCGCCGGAGCCAAGAGAAGTAAGAGTCAGCAGCGGAAGTCTAACTCCTCTCGAGTGAGCGCCGACACAATATGAGGCGGCCGGCAAACGCTCTGTCGATCTCTTTCTCCCACAGTCAGAAGCCTTGGTTTGACACGGACAGTGAGTAGATGAAACAAACGCTAATCGCGGCAACAATGAGATTTCCGGGGTGTAATCGTGGTTGCTGCGCGCGCAATTTTCTTTATTTTCACATTAGTTATTATTTTTCAATTCTCTTACTATTTTTCTCTGCTGAAAATAATTGAGCCATTTTATTGAATGATTTCTATTTTATTTATTTATTTAGATAATTATTTTCAGTCGATAAAAGAGTAATAATTGTTAACTTTTTAACAAGAGGTTTTTGGTGCACTTGTAAATATAATAGATTGTAGTCGTTGACGGCTGGTGCGACATTTTTTCCTAATCCTAGTTATCTGTTGAATCTAACTATTCAGGTATAATTTTTAATGTTACGAATTTAACTTAAGGTCACAACTTTTAATATTTAAACTATTTCTTTGATTGAAAATGAAAATATAAAGAAATGCTTTAAATCTTTTCTATTAATAAGAAACTTATTTACTCACGATTCAAAAACAAACGCTTCAGTCGTAAACTTTAGATGATAGTAATATTTTAAAGACAAGTTTAATAATTAGCAATGACCGTGGGGGATGGGTTATCATCTAAATCTTGAAATTTCTGGATTCGATTATTATCAAGAATACATATAATTTTTTCCAATCAAATGGAGGTCTTTTTATAAATCCTCGTTAATTACATTAAATCGCTAATTTTAATATGTTATACCAGAAATTTTAAGAAATACTTGAGCGTTGGCAAACAAATGTAACAATTTTACTAAATACTGCACATACTAACTCGTTGAGCATTCCACTCAAGAAATCAACCAAACCCATTTTTCATTATCTAATACCTCTAATACATTAAAACAGCACGCCAACACTTGCCATTGCAGAAACTAAAAAATATCAAAAAAGACAAAAGAATTTTTATATAATGCGTAATTCGACACTTATAATGCAGGTACAAACATACGGTGGTTCAATAAGAATGCGAGCCGAATCGCTGGAACGACTCGAGCAACAGCATCAACAACAGCAGCAACAGCAGCAACAGAACGCCAATGGTGAACAACAGGCCTCGACAAGCAGGGCGGTCCAGAACGCCTACAGCTTCCTTTGACGCTGGATGCGCAAAACCCTGCCGACCGGCTACCATCCGGTCAGTCCACCAGACTGACGTATTCAAACGAATCGGATAAATTGATATGCATATATATACATATTATTGCGATGTAAATTCCCTGCAATGATTGGATTTCTTTTTTTACTGGCAGCCTTTTGTCATTTCTCTTTTTTTTACGTTTTTATTTTTGAAATGTTTAACATATATGCTTAATACAATAATTCCTATTTTTTAAACACGAGGGTTTTTATCCCTTTTGTTTATAATTTTATTGTTGAAAATGGAGAAGAACTATAATATATTGTAAATATATATTTTTTGTTTAGTTTGACATGATTTTTTCCAAGCTCACTCAAAAGAAAACCCCGAATGAATAACGAATAGATTATTTAATTGTAAAAATGTTTGTGTAATAGAAAAATTCTCTTCCCTGTTCAACTATAAATATCTTCGCGAAATATTTGGCTGTGAATTTTTTCGTATCAATAAAAAAGGTTTTGATTCATAATTATAAATATTAATAACTCGATGATAATCTTCAAAATACTAATATAGATTAGTAATATAACTTTCAAACAAGTAAACATTTCAAAAATGTAAATATTATAAATATTTTATTTTATAGTTTATTTTTTAGCTAAGTTTAACTATTGAGCTAGATATCTTTTTACGATTGATCAATTATTTTAGTTATTGAATTTATAAAAAGCGTACAATTAATATACAAATCAAATTTCTTTAAGTTACTTCTTAATTTTTATAATAGTAATTGTATTGTTTGAGATCTGTAACATCACACAATCTTACCGATTATGATTAAGATTTTAAAAATTTCACAAAAATGGGACATGATTTGCTTTTGTGAAATGCTTTGGTGTACGCTTTTAAAGTTTTTATCGTTATATACCGATTAAATCAGTAGAAATAAATTGTAGCTTTTGCTGACGCAGTATCGTAACAAATTGTATATTTTTTAAGTCTACAGTGAGTTTATACATATTTTATTTAATAATAGTATCTTTAAAAAAAAGAGAGAAAGCTTCTGAGCGATAACATAAGAAAAATGCCATAAAACGCCAATGCAACTAAGGAATTTAAAAGTTGTTACTCAATCGTGACTGTTCATTTATACGTAAATTTAGTAGTATAATTATACTTTTTTTTATTAAATTCCTTGATGCCATAATTATAATAGTCTTGTACCGAACTTGAATTTATGCTGTGCTACTCGCATTCCCAGTTTTTATATACATACATGTATCCATATAAATATATATATAATATGTATATGTAACACAACCAAGGATACAAATGTACTATACTGGAACGATATGTGACACAAGGGACATTTGTGCCTTTACAAGACAATTTAATCATGAACTGTAATTACTGTACAGTGCTCATTTTTTAACAATATTATAAAAAAAGAGAATTGGTTTGCTTGTTTCTTAAATCACTGTATTTTTAAAGTAAACACTTAGTTTTCATTTATTATTACGATTATTTTTCTATCATGTAAGAGATTCGATTATAAACATGCTGTGACAACATTCACTTTAAATATTAAAAATTATGATGTGTTAGTTACGAAGAAAAATAAGCACTCCATTCATGTTCTTTCTTTGTGCTTGCTTTGTGAAATTTATCAGTATGTGCTAAATAGTCGTATCTCGGTGATGAATCCCAGTCTCACAACTGTAAATTTTTTATTTGTATGCGATATGTTTTTAAATATACTCAATGACTAGCTTTGTTGTTAGTTAAGAATGAAAAATATATGTTCGAGTGTAAGATGACGTTCAAAATCAAAGTTTTAAATGGCAAGAGTCTACAAAATGGTTAGACTTTAATTTTTATAATTGTTTTCAAGAACAATTTATGCATGATGATGTTTCTTCCTTATAATACTACACAATATTTTCATTTGTAATGTGTTAAAAAAAGTGCTATAGAAAAGCTAAACAAGATAAAATTGATTTATTGTCCTTTTCTATTATTGTATGTTGTACAAAATCCCATCATTATGTGTTCTTCGACGTTGTCACAGAATGTAAGTTTTTTTTTAAAGCTGAATACTGCAAACATTGTGTACAGTATCATCTAGTCTAAATAAACTCAGCCTTTGTAAAATTATTGTCTTTATTTTTCATTTCTATTAAACAGCCATAAGATTTACGCATTACAAATTAATTAAATAATGTATCAAAATTATATTGATTCTATTCATTATCATCATCAACAAGTGGTGAAACCTGTAATAAACATTTTCTCTTTCAACTCTGATAGCATTATTTGGTTCTAACTGATACTAAAATAATAAGAATACTTACATAGTATTCTATAAAGCAATTAACTCCTTCATCCGTTTTAAGCATATATTGAAAGCACAAAAGACCAGCTTCATTAGTTCTTAAAGAAACTTTATTAGAGCAAGACATGGCTTTCATTGCTGGTTTAATATGTGGCAGTAGGTACTTTGATTTGGCCTCTTTGTTACAATGAAAAGTCTCTATCATCTCTGTATTATGAGGCAGTTCAACTTGAACCTCACTAGCAGTTCCACGTGTACTTATCATAAAATAAGGCGAGTTTGGCGATAAAAATAACTATGGAATGTTAAAAATATTTTAAAAGAATTAATATTTGGTATTAGTATTCTTATTATAAAAAATGTGACATACTTCTAAATGATTACAGCTAGGGTCAAGTTCCGATAAAACATCTTTTAGTAGTTCACTGTGCAAAAGTACTTTGTTGACAACAGTGCTAGGATGTAAATCAAAATCTAATATTTCATCTGGTTCTTGGGTTTTTAAGGAGCAATCAACTATAACACCATCTTCTTCAATGAGTATAGTTACTGGATGACCAATCCCCTGCAGAAGTATAATAATATTAATACATTTTTAAAAAATGAATAAAATAGTTACCGCAATAATTTTGTAAGATTATAAAAAAGAAACCTTATATTGCATTTCTAATGCAACTGTGCTTCCTTGACTATTGATGCTAGTCCAAAACATGGAAAGACATTCAACTAGTATATTAATATTTATACGAAAAAGAAAGTCTTCAGTTATAACAAATTGTTCAAAAAGAGCCTTTGGTAAGTAAGCACTAGCTTGCATACACTTTGCTTCTTCTACTGTAAGTTTAAGACCATTCTGTGAACCATAACAGGTGGCACTCTAAAAAAATTACTTTATGTATATGAGGTTTATAAAAATGAAAATTAGCATTTTAATTCCAACGAACATTTTCCATACATCTTTAAAGTTGACAGATCTCAAAAGTTGAATAACTGTTTTAAGATTGGCTAACTTAGCTACAAAAACATAATCAGTAGTCATTGTATTTGTACGAGACACGTCCCAACAGGATTTCACAAAATTTTGATTCTTGTATTGTTTGAGTAATTAAATTGATTTGACTGACTGAAGCTAACCAGACTGCCAGTATGTGTTTACATGTAAACGTACTCTGATCTTTTAGAACTTGAGTCCTGAAAAATGCAAAATATTCTTTTTAATATTGCTAGAATTGAAATTTTATCTTAGAAATAATATGTATACGAAGTCTTACTCAAAGGACAAACAGGAGCAAAAATTAATATTCGAAAAAATGGTATAAACTTCAGTGCTCTGACCTTGAACTTCGTAAAAACAGCAAGCAGCTCTGTCTTTATTTACATATCGTGTTGCTTCCACACTAAAGCATGTTACCTTTTTCTTTTCGTACAATTCCAGGGCTCTTTCAAAGGTTGGTCCCAAAACACAGCGTAGCTTTAATAATGTTTGTGGAGTAACTGCAAAAATCTGCTGTATTAATAAACATAGAAAGTTAATTTCATGACTGACAAGTCATTATCCGAACAATTTTAAATAACATTAAGTTACACTTGTTTTCCTTATTATAATCTTTAGCAGCTTCTGTCAAAACATGTCGCACAGTAGTTTTCAAACAAATTTCTTCTTCGTCGCTCATTTTCTATTAAACAACCTTTCAACCATTCTGTCAGTGTTTTAACTTATAAAACACCATATATTCACAAATTTTTGAGCCTACATATGTAAAGAATTACTTTCTATTTTCAATAATTACCTGCAAATAATTCAATCATAATAATACCCGGTCTTTCTACATTCGCACATGGTGCTAATCAAAATTATTCTACATCATAGGTATATGTCAACCATCATATAGTCAACTTGTGTACATGTAAAAATGGCGCGAAAACGACTAATGTTGATACATATCAACAATAGGTATATTTCTTATTTTTTATGAAATGTAATTTATGTAAGAAACGGATTATAGTAATATATAATTTTATATTATAATTACAACATTTGTAACGGGATCGAATAGATAATATATAAATATATAGTTTATCGACAGTAGATAAATATATCATCATGGGAAGGCGCGAAAAATTCAAAAAACTAATGTAATATATTTTACATTCATCAATAAAATACAACGACAATACTGACTGTCCAATCATGGATTTTCAGTCATTTTCATTGGCCCAAAACAAACAAAACTCAATTAATTAAAGGCATCAAAATTTCCAAGAAAGCGCAGCTGCCGATAAAACAGCGCGACTCGAAGGAACAGCGGCACTACTCGAGCACCCATCATACAAAGGCACATACTTCCAGATCAATAAAACACTGGAGGCAGCCTACACACGACTACGTTTCTCTCGCGGACTGTACTTCTACTATACCAGGAAAAAGCGAGGAAGAAAGGCAGGCAAGGCAGGATAGGATCGCTGACTGCGCTGCTGCCACCAGCAGTGTATCCATTCACACAGTATAGTCTCGTTTCGCGACACCAACTCCTTGTCGTCGTTTCTTCTCCATCAAAACAATAACGAAGTGCGCGAGTACAGAACAATAACTAGTCGAATCAGTGAATTATTACTTACTAAACAACAGCAGCCACACATGATTGTATAGAAAAAAACTATTACGATCAAGTCTGTGTGGGAGAGAGAGAGAGAGAGAAAGAGAGAAGCAGCCCAGTCAGCTGTGTGTGTCATCATCGCCAGAGTTAGCAGTAACCCGAGTCCTCGGGTAACTGCGGCGATGGCATTGTGATGCCGTCTAGTTCCCGAGGATGAGCTGATAAATCGAATAGCCCTGACATCGAGTGCGCGAGTGTCTGTGTGTTATTATTACTTATATACATATACAGAAGAGATAGAGAAAAAGAAAGGAAGACGCGCGGGGTCAGCGGGTGAAAGGACGGGATTGTGCACGAGACGCCCTGTCAAAGTATACAATAGCCAGTATATAGCGGAGAGCGGCCAGCAGTGCTTCTCGAGCGTGACCTGCGGGAGTCAGGATTTCCGGGAGTGAGCGGCAGGAGATAGGCTTTTTGGCGAGGTGAGTAATTGTTCGTGTTGGTTTCGACTTTTTTATCGAGCTGTGTACCTAACAGGTTCTGTGGTACTTATACGCTGTGTGAATTGACAATTTGGTAGGTCTTTAGAAAACAAGAGTTTCCTAAAGTTTTAGTTTTACTGCGCTTCGACTTATACTTAGGCTGTCAAATGTTCAATAACTGTAATCGAGTATCCATATCTATAAAAGATGGCAATGGTGACAGAGAATGTGTCATGAATGGCTCATGTTTACCATTAATTTTTCAGTTGCTTGAATATTTAACAATTATTGATTAACAATATCATAAACTGCAGTAAGCTTTTGTTATGATGAAGCCTGTTACTTATTAATGACAAAGTTATACAACGACAAGCACATGTAATAAAAAAGAGTTAATTCATTATGATTAAGGATGAAAAAATATTGAAACAAAAGTATTTCATGAAAAGTTGCAAATGTAAAGCCATGAGCATTGAACATTTTTTTACAGTACTATAGGTATAGCATAAAAAGTTAAAGACAAGCTATAAATCTTCCTTGAGAAGATGAGTTAGCTTTAAACTTTAGACCTTAGCTTTGTTTGGATTATGATTTCTTTTTTATCGGAAAGTCAAGAAGTTCTTGCTGTATCACGTGTAATCATATCCAATCTAATGTGCAGTAAAAACCCGATCTTTTAGAGTTTAGATAACAGATAACTTGATATCGATTTATAGTATTCTCAATCAGCAATCTTCTTAACAATTAATATTGCTGCGTGAAATCAGGAAAGAAAATAATAATGTATAAAACAAACATTTAATATTCTAATTTAGAAACAAAGAAAAAGCTGGACAAACTGAATAAAAATCTCTGAATTGATTTACATTTCCAAGCACAAGCATGCTATTCAATCCATCAGCTTTCACACGAAAAAGATAGTCTCATCTGAATGTATGTACAAGTGCCCCTTAGAATCTCTGAACCAGAAATTAACTAAAGTATCACTGTCAAGATAAGAAGTTATTTGCAGACTAAAAAATCCATGAATGTTTCAGCACAAGAGTATCGGAATCGAGGGCAGCAGCGATAACAAGATCTCCAGCAGCAAGTCTTTCGCAGCCAAAAGCAGGATGAGAAAAATCCAATCTCATCCCCATAAACCACGAGAATCTTCCTCGCTAGCTGACAGCTAAAAAAGAAGAGCAGAACCACAGCAGAGAGATATAGGAAAAGTGTCTGTGCAAGCTCGGCGCCTCGTCCTCGCGTGAATTATCGATTTGGCGCCTTACGTGCGCGTCCTTGCGCGTCTGTCTACCGTAGGCAGAGCGTAGCACCGGTGTGCTGCACTCGACGCTGCTGCTTCCTATATACGTGCGTGGCGTTTCGCAGTCCACGTGCCGGCTGGTATTTTTAGCAGAACGCCGCCGCCGACGTCGACCTTTAACTTGCGCGAGGGACGTGCTCTGCGGCGCGCGAGCGAGTGAGAGATACGGAGGTGATAATAATAACAATAGTATAGTACACAGTGAGCGAGCCGTCGCTCAGAGGAATTGTGGAAGATGAGCTCCGTATGGAAGAGACTGCAACGGGTCAACAAGAGAGCGGCCAAGTTTCAGTTCACGGTCTCGTATCATGAGGTCACCCTCGAGACCACGACAAAGTGGTGAGTTGACTGCGTGTTTAACTTACACCTTTTTTCGAAGAGAACACCGTTTTATTTTACTTACTGGAACGAGTACATAAATAATCGATTTTGGAGCGGCAAACTTGAAAGTTAATGCCTGCAATGTCATTTCCTCTTTCCTTTGCGACTGCGGGCTTGTATCGCATATGTGTGTGAGAGTTTGCCTTGAAATCAGGTTTGCAAATAGCACGAGGAATCGACAAAATCAGTCGTTTTTTAACACTATCGTGCGGCCGATAAAAGAATCTTACGACGTTGGATTGTACAAAAAAAAATTCGGTGGACGTATAGACGTGTAAAAACTCTGACGAGGAAGAAAAATTGGCCGTTTTTGCTTGTTTACCTAATAACTTCAAAGCTCGTTATATCCGCGTTGTTTAATATTGGAACGATAAAAACAAAAACATTCTCACTGTGATTAAGTATTATATTACGAACAAAAGTTATCGAACCCGTGTGTGTTATACATATGTTGCATTTTTCTTCGATGATTCTCGAGTCATGAATTGGCAGAGAATTAATGAACGGCACAGACAAATCTCTTATATGCAATACAATCTCCGTTTGGTAAAGCCGAGCTATAGCGTCGATGTCTACGCTATTTATAATCATGTCAACTTGCCAAGTGTAAAAAAAAACTCCGAAAAACATGACATAAATATTTATAGTCTCGTTCATCCGGTGCTCGAAAAAAATACGGAAACTTTCCTATCGCTCGTGATGTGTGTACGTCCTCGCCGTTCGAAAGAAAAACTTATCAAACGTCATTTTATTTCATCAAAAAAGAAACAAAAATCGGACGACAAAAGCACTGACCATCATCCTCTTGCGCTAGAGGTAATTGAACTATACAGTCGCCGACTTGAAAATAAGGGACCGTACAGCTCAAACGAGACCTGAATGCACGTACACATTTTTTTTCTCGCATTCACGCCGGCGCCTTTTGTACGACGCCCTCGTCCGACGGAAGTTTTCGTGCGCGCACGAGAGAAAAATACCAATGTCGCAATTACGAGTTGGCGAAATGACGATAATTTGCGCCGTGGGGAAAGAATTTCCGATTTTTCGTCGAAGGAGAGAGAAAGTGTGTGTGTAGGCAGAGAATTATTATCGTGTTCAGTCGGATATAGCGACGTGCGTTTATTTTCGTTCGCTTATCATTTTTTTTTCTTCTCTAAAGTGCGTTTGTTGTAGCATCGAGTCGTGTGACCGTTGGTTTACAGCCAATTAGAAGTTGCATTATGTGTATTTTACGATTAACAGAAAGAATGTTCCATCGTAATCGGCAGGACAAATGTACTTTTAGCTGAACTTTTCTGATATCCACCGACGATAATTCAAAAAATTCACTCGGCGCCGTGACGCAGACTTATCCTCGCTACTTCAAATTAAAAGAGGCGAACAGCTCTCGAATCCCATTAAGTGCGTCGGAGCGAAAACCGAAAACGCAATAAACTCGGAAATTTCGCAAACTTCCTCCTGCTCTTTGGAATAACTACTTTCGTTTGCGAACTTTTTAAACTTTTCATAACGACGATCGAACTCCATTATCCGCTGCGCGCGCAAAACAACGAATTCCCTTCGCGTCGAACTCGACTTCTGTGTATATATGTATGTACATAGTATTATTATATAGGTGATACACACTATACTATGGAAACTTAAGATCGCGAAAGCGGGAAAGTTATACCCGCAAGGGGATATAATTTTACGAGTAGAAACTTGCTCTACTACTCTATACATCTCTTTCGATCTCGTTCGAGATACTCGATGATTAGTCAAATGCACCTGCTAACCGCGGAATGATTCTCGGAACGGTATGCTCATGAAGGTCCCTTTTGTTTTGGAGAGACAATGCCTGTCTCATGTTCTTTCTGTTTTTCCGCGAATTACGTCAATGACGCGAGCGCGCATTTTACGATATTGGCGCTTCGATCTATACTTATAATGCGTTGCGAGGACAGTTGCGTCACTGTTTCTTCTTCTTTTCGATTCATGAGATATTTACGGTGATGAGCTCGCACGCGCGCGCGCGCTGAGAAACGCCGTCTATTCGATTCTATGCAAATTTTCACAATGACGCGATGCTTTCGCTGCGGCTTCTTTTTTCGATTCGGTCGGATTTTCTTTTTAGGTCAGTGCTTTTTTAAAAATAGTCGATCTGAGGTCTGATGTTATATTTTTTTATTGCTACTTTCTTTACACAAACAAATTTTACAACAATAAACAAGTACCGTTACTCACGTCAGCGTGGAAAACAACTTTTAAAGCCGCGTAAAAACAGCGCGACACCGTAAACTTTAGCAGTAAGTATCCCCCAAGCGAGCAAAAGAATCCGAATCTTGATTTACGCGCGAGCCATTAAAGCCCACACCCAGCAAACAAAAATTCCGCCCTTCTGAGTATAAGCGAAACCCGGCCAGTCCATAAATTCTGCATAACAAGCCTCACCCCTCCAGCAAAAGTATATATCGACCAGCAGCAGCAGCAGCAGTAGCAGCAAGTAACTCGATCTCTCTTTTTACGTTTACAGGAAACCGAACAAATTGAGCGTGGTATGGACGAGGCGAAGTCGGCGCGTGAGTTCGGAGCCTCTGGAATGGGAGCCGAGTCTGAGCGATCCCCTCAAGGGGACAATCAGCTGGTCGGTGCCCGACAATCACACCGTATCCGTGACCCTGTTCAAGGACCCCAGGACCCACGAGCTCGAGGACAAAGACTGGACCTTCGTCATTGAGGATGTGAGCTATATTGGATCGATTGCGCGCCCTTTCGCCGGAGTTTGATATCGCGTGCAGGATGTGTTGTGTGCGAGAACTGCAGGCTTTTTTTTGGCTCTGTCAGGGCTGAGTGAGATTTATGGAGCGCAGGCCGTTTGTTCTTTGTTTTTGACGGGCTTTTTATTGGAAATTACACGATGAGTATTGTTATTTCATGAGACACTTAATTTTAATTGATTTATAATTTGGCTTTATTTACTGTAAACATGAAGACTAGTCGACGCAGATGTATACGTTGTGAATCGATTGATTGAACACAAATATTTCGAGAATCTCGGAGCTCCTTTCTACCTCAGGCCTATAATTAGAATGTTATAATTGCTCGGCAACTTTACGAAGTCAGCAGAGAGTAAATGCTTCTGATCAACGTTCTGCAATTGACCCAAATTCGATCACTTCACTCATTTCAAGATATTTCTTATCGGCTGGACTAATTAAGTTTTGTAGCACATCGAGCTCTGGAAGCCACAACTTTTTATCTATTTTTATGTAATACGTCAATTCATTGTTGAATAGATAACTTGAGTGTTAAAAAATGCTGCTAAAATATTCGTACGTGAATATCGAAGGAAAAATATTTCACGCCAAACTAAAAATACGTCTCACAAAAATAAAATCCTCTTCTATAAATATCGATTCATTTGCATACACGAAGTATCCGCAAACGGCGCAGAGAACTTGGCTTTGTTCGCGTATTGACTTGCAATTCTAAAAGCTGATGCGCATTTCCCACCTAAAGATTATATCAAATTCATATTTTAATGCGAAAATGAAAATCTATGCGCTACAGCCAAAGCCTGTAGGAAAACAATAATAATCGATTTTTTCTCCCGTTCGGAAACAGGTCTCGTCGACAGGCAAGCGGCGTCATGTGGCCGCCCTGAATGTCAACATGAAGAAGTACGCGACCCTCGAATCTAGTCAGCAGCAGCTCAAATTAGACCTGAAGCCTACCTCGAAGAAGATCGTCAGCGCCAGGCTCGAGTGCACCATGTCGTGTGTCTTTCTCCGAGAAGGAAAAGCGACGTAAGTGATGCGCGCACTTTGCAGGAATAATATTAATCTGACCTCTATACGCCTCACTCTGTCAAAAATAGATTTCAATCTACGTAACTGAAGCTGGAAACTTTTTGCGAGATGAGTAATATGAATGGCTTTTGTTTTTATTTTACAGGGACGAGGATATGCAGAGTATGGCCAGTTTGATGTCGGTGAATAACAATAGCGATATTGCACCTTTGGACGACTTCGACAACGAGGACATACCCGAGGACGTGGAGGAGGTCTCCATTAGGAACATCGACGAGATATTGGATATTTCTGCGCAATTAGATCTGATGACCAGTAGCTTGACTGGAAGCGAAGTACCCAGTACACCTATAAGTGGTAGGTATTTTTCGCCGAAAGAATTGGCAACTACGTAAAGAGCATAGAGAGAGAGAGATAGATGAGATACTACCTTCGGTTTTCTGCGCTATCAACAGTTAATCGATTTTCCCTTCAAACAGTCGCCAGTTTATCAAAGGACGAGACCACACCTATAAACGAGGAGCAACGACGTATTTCGCGAGATATAAGCTTCGCCGGCGATATCGTCGATACGACGGTCAAGGATAGGCCGTACATTAAAAATGATCTGGTGCAAAACGAGTGAGTCCTAATAGAATTCTTACATCAAATTTACCTACTTTGCGATCCTAAAATTAAACCAGAATAATTGAGAATGAAATGGATTTCAGTCATGTCAATGCTTATTGACACCCAATTATCGCATCTGAACAAAACTTTTTCGTTTTGCAGTAGGAACACAGAACACAGTGCGAAGAGAGCATCCTTGCGACCACTAGACCTAAAGAAGCCAAACACCTCAGGTCATCGCATGCGGGATATTACGCCGGGCCAAGATTTGCTAGAGTGGTGCAAGGAAGTTACCAAAGACTACCAGGGCGTCAAGGTCACGAATCTAACGACATCCTGGCGCAACGGAATGGCTTTCTGCGCTGTTATCCACCACTTCAGACCAGACCTTATGTAAGTGACACTTGTTTGCTAAATAAAGTTTATGGCTTCGTTGAGGCAATTAATCTAAGTTGTCGCGGCGATGCCTATTTGCGCGCATATATGTCAACTACGGCTGATTCTATAAAACTATTTTGATTGGACGAGGTTTATTTCATTTTTGTCTTTAATTGTTTATAATGATTAAACACACTTAAAAAAATTATTTCGCGAGATAAAGTAGTTTTTTATTCACGTTCTTATTCAAAAGCAATACGTGTAACGGTATGTTTTGAAGCTGAAGATCATACTCAATTAAAGTTAAGCGTTTTGCCTTTGAGCTCTTTGATAACTCTTCATCAATTTAAAGTACCCTAATAATCATATACTCCTGCCAAACGCAGTGACATCGATTCCCTGCTGCCACACGACGTCAAAGGCAACTGCAAGAAGGCGTTTGACGCCGGCGAAGCCCTTGGTATACCCAGAGTTATTGAACCCGCCGATATGGACATCCTAACTGTACCCGACAAGCTCGCCGTGATGACGTACTTATACCAGTTACGGGCGCACTTCACGGGTCACGAACTGGAGGTACGTTTAATGCTCTATATTTTCTTAATCTTCGAAACCGTACACATCGAGACACATCTCATTATGTGTATTTCGTCGTCTCTCTAATCTCCAGGTGCACCAGATCGGCAAGACCACCGATGAATCCTCTTACATGATAGGGAGATTCAACACAGACAATAATTCCGACGTCAGCGTGCAGCTCTTTGGTCAGGAGATTATCAATCTGAGGAAGAAGGAGCAGGCAGACCAGCGCAACAATAAACTTGACAATAATAGGCGGTAATGATATGACTATTCTCTCATCGAGACTTTGAGAAGAACATTTGAATGCAATTGCATTTATGTATTTTGCACTGTTATCTTTCGAGAATGCTTAGAGATTTGTTAGTTTAATTCAACTAGTTATGATGCATATAATTGATCTTTTTTTCAAGCTAATGTGCTAAAATACTCTAATCGCTTGCTCACATTTTAACTAGAAAATTTAACGTTTATAGTTCGAATCCGTTTGACTACAAGAAAGATGATATTAACATGGAAACTTTGAGAAATAAGTTACATCTCAGTTTGAGCATGGATCATCAGGACGATCAATTCAATAAGGAAAAGTCGCCCTCGAGTGTAAAAGATGTCAAAGACATCATTCTTGCAAGTTCCAAAAGTATTCTCGGCAAAGTTTTGTCTCCTACAAAAGAAAAGTTCGCCAAGGAGCATGTAACAAGAGAAAAGGTAAGCTATTTGCTTTCAAATTTGTATCCACGGCTTGAGTTTCTATGGTAAAGGATCAATTCTACCAACTCAGAATATCAACTGTATTTTGAAATAACAGCCTCACATTGATAACAATGTTTGCGAAAAATAAGTCTCCATAAAAATGAAAAATTGTACTCAGAGTAATTCCCCAACGCGAGTTACGTCGCAAGCTCATCAACCACAACAACAAACACAGCAACCACGTCCTATTCTTATGACTCGGCGGCAGTTGACCGATCCATTCGGTTCAGACGATGAAGAAGAAAACTTACAAGTCGTCGAGGACAAAGTTTCTCAGTCTATTTCGGTCAGCAAAGCGCAAACTCCCGTACGAGACGTCAGTATGCCTGTACTAAGTGCAAATTTGCATGCGATGTGCATTTTGTTTAGAAACGATTTTGGTTTTCCCCTGCACACGTCTATTGACAACATACATATGTCAGTGATCTATAATTTGAAAAAATATAGTATTATTCTGCTTTACACCACGAAAATACTGCTAAATTGTGACTGGTGGTGTAAAGCATAGTAATAGATCAATTTTTGTAATTGGTTATGGTTTGTTATATTATAATTATAAAAACAATGATCAATGTGATTTTTGACCCTGGAATGCATTTGCACGTTTTATTTTATTTAAGTAATTATTAGCATGTGCCTGGTTATGAAAAAAATTGCGTTTTTATTTAGTTTTACAGTTAAATTTTGTTTTGTATTTTGTGTGATAGGATTGAATGATAATTTACTTGCTAAAAATGCAGTAGAAAATAATGCTTTGAGTTTGATCAATAGTTTAATATATTAATTGTATGCAATACATTTTAATTTAAAAATGATGATATAATTTAAATAAATTAATTATCACATTTGGCTTGTACGACTAAAGTATGATTTTAAAACTGCATCATTTATACAGTAAATCATTTGCTTGAATTTGAAAAAACATTTTCAGTCACTGTCAATTTTTTATTCAAAATACCTCCATAGCTCAAGTAACAAAGAGATTATTTTTCTAGGATTCCGTTCATTCGGCCGATCGAGGAAGCCGGGGAAGTTCCGAGTGCCGAGGCGTGTCACCCTCGCAGGACGAGCCACATCGAATTCAACATGTAATTAATATAGCTTATTGTTATAATTTTGTTTTTCTTTTTTGATTGTTTTCTCTTTTAATTTTTCTGCATCCCCACGGTAGTTGTGTAGTGTGTGTCTCACTCTAAAATTTTTGCGCTTTTACATAACAGCCCTTAGTGACCCGTCACGAGGAACTTAGAGAAAGAGCCAGACAACTTTTAGAGCAAGCTAGAAATCAGAATAAAAGCACTGGGCTCGGTTCCACTGCCACAAGTCCTGTTGAGGTTTGTTTTTTGTTTTTTTGCTCCTTATTATTATTTTATTTTTTGTTTACATCAATTATTAACATTATATATAGCCTTGGTTTTATAAAATAATAGAAGTTTGGTTGATTGCATGATTTAGTGATAATGTATAACACTATCTAAGAAATCATTAGGATAGTTCTGTTATGCATCGCAAATTGTAAGAAAATTCAGTATTTATTAATTCATCTTTTTTTCATAAATTTTGTTTACTTTAAAAATAAATATTGCAAATTAAACAAGAATCATAATAACTATAAAGAACTTGTTAGCCGAGTTATTACATTTATATTCTAATATTATAAATAAATTAGCAGCAAAATGATGAAGAACGACAGCAACAACTCCGGGAACGAGCAAGAAAATTGATAGCCGAAGCTAGAATGGGGGTTGCCGTTAACTCTAGTCAAATCGGTGATGAGAATACCAGTGAACGGCGTTCTCTCGATGATCAAAACAATAGCCCCAGAAGGAGTATGACTCCGTCAACTCCCGGTGATCGTATTAGCGTTAAAGTAAGCATATTATTTTTTAATAAATTTTAATTATTTTAGAATTAAAATCGTAAAATTGACTTGTTTTTCATTCTAGTCGGAGTATAATGGAAACGTTGTGCCGAATGCGACATCTCCTGATGCTGAAAAGAAGATTGGTTCCCCTTTGTATTCATTTTCGAAAATCATGGAGAGAATTTCACCAGAAAAGAGCCCTGATGGCGGTCCTTATACTCGAAGAGGGGTAATTTTTTTCCTTATTGCGAATAATACAAAATTTACAATTATCAGTACAATCATAATTGTTTGTAAATCAGCCAACACACAAATTGTTTTTACTTTTAATGAGTTGAGAATCTACTCTTTAATCTTGATTTGTTTGCAGTTGGGAAAAGATATGTCATCATACATACAAAACGAATTAGAAGCCCTTGAGCGCGAACAGAGCCAAATAGACGTGCAAGCAGGCAAACTTGAAAAGCAATTAAGAGCGGCTATGGAGAGTGACAATGAGGAAGAAACAGAAAGACTGATGTCATTGTGGTTTACTCTCGTCAATAAAAAGAACGCTCTCCTCAGAAGGCAAATGCAGCTGAACATTTTGTAAGATATCTATTTTTCTGTCTTGTATTTATTTATATTTATTGCAGGATTTACAAATTGAAATAATATTTTTATATTGTTTCGCGGACTAATTTTATATTTTTTAATTGCAGAGAAAAAGAAGATGATTTGGAAAGGAGATTTGAACTTTTAAATCGTGAATTAAGAAGTATACTTGCGGTTGAGGAATGGCAGAAAACTACAGAACAAAAAGTCCGTGAAAATCTTTTACTAGAAGAATTAGTATCTATAGTTAATAAAAGGGATGAGCTTGTACATCATCTCGATACGCAGGAAAGAGCGTAAGAAATATTATGATTAAATTTTCTATGATATTTTCGAGTTGTGTTGTCAAATTTTAACTAATTTAATTAAATATTGATCAGAATTGAGGATGACGATGAAATAGAACGGAATTTATCTAGAGCTGGACTAGCACAACGAAACAAAAATTGTGTTATTCAATGAAAAATTGTAGTCGTTTTTTTCACTGTTGTTTAAAAAATCAAGGTAAGCTTTAATATGAAAAGATGGTCTTTATTAATTTAAGATTTGAAATTGATTCAATTAATTGTTATTTTAGGTGCGTCCTAAATTGCAGTAGAGTTGCCAAAGATAAAGTGACATTGAGCTTGAAAAATAAATGTTAATGGAGTAAAAGGTCTAAGCAGCGATGAGCTTTTGAAAACATTGATATGCCGTTTTGAAGTGACAAAGACAATGCATTTTTAAAGACGTCACGTGATTTATGTAAAACATTGTGATTGATTCTTTTTACGAGCATTAAGAGGGCACTTTTATATCTTCGTATTACAAGTTTATCAAGATTCATAATGAGAATTTGTTTAGTTATCAACAACCGTCTCAAAAATCAACGATTTATTGTGACACTAACAATTAAAGGGGTGCTTTTAATTTTCTTCATTCAAAAAAGATAACTCACTTTAACTGACTGAAAGTATTTTATTACATAATTTGATGAATCTTCGATGAATGGAAAATAGAATTTAGTTAGAAAAATGAGCTCCTTAGGTATTTTTTTCATGATCTCAGAGTTTTCATACTCGAGTAATCATTTTGTTAAAGAAAACATTTCATTTAACAGATAAAGGTTTACCACAACACTCGTGATCAAACAACCTACATAAATGACGTAACGTATATTTACGTCAATTAGGGACTATTAAGACGTGCTGCAAGCAATGTATCTATAATTTCAAAGTTTGTCTTCGTCTATCAACTCGCATACTCGAAATCGTGCCATATGTGTGTATTGATCATGGACTTACATACTGCTGTCGTGTTTCTCTTTTTAGTTATCCTCTTACTCAACTTTAATAATAAATATTCGGCAATGCGAGTCGAAATGAGGGTGCAATGTTTTTCTAAAGCTTATATTTTTTAATACTGATTTCATACTCGACACTTAGCTTATAGGCCTTACTTTATTTTGTACATACGTCCTCGTGCTGAGTTTATAATGAAAGTGTCTTTAAGCGTTGTTATTTAAAGGTTACTTTAATTTTATAGAATTATTCGACAATGCGAAAATATATATTTTTTTTAGCGTGAAAAATCGTAGATCGACAAAATTTTATGTAAAATAAGATATAAGCGTAGAAACATCTTTATTTTATAAATGTTTTGCTTCAAATATAAGAAAACATGTTCTCTATAAGTTATCAAGCAAATAAAACATTCACATCTTATTTATAAGTCAACGTACTCATTAAAATGAAACATCTTTCAAAACCATGTTATTTTATTTAATCTTTTAATAGTCTTATTTAAATCAAATACGAAACTGTTAAGTTTCACCGAGTTATACATTATACAAATTAATTTTCTAAAATGTAAGTATTTACTTGATGAGATGTATCATAGAATATAAATACTTATAATAAGCGTAAAATACGATGTAAAAGCTTGTCTACAACTTTTAAAGTACAATGACCTAAGTAACCAACAGAAGCTACATATACATATATATTAGCAAAAGTTATGTTGTAAATAGAAATTGCCGTAAGCTTTCTTACTATATACAAAACAAAAAAATTTTATTTAATAATGAGCAGAAATGGCACCTTCCGTTAAGTTGAAATAGACCCAGTTTGTTAATACTAAAAAAAGTAACATGTCTTGTCTGTTCACACAACACTAATCCAAAAAAAATCATTCTCACAAAAAATACACGTAATTAAAGAATATCAATTTTGTTAATACAATTTTTTATATTCTACAAGACAAAAATCAATTTTATATGAACACTTTTATATTTTACATTCTATCTATTGAAAATACGTAACTAACAAAAAGTGCCTGTTTTAACGCATAAAGCAAGGTGGCCATATCTGTCGCGAAAAAGTGATATATCGGAATTTCTGCAAATTCTATTTTATCGACGCATTCGTGCTGCACTTTCATGACATCGTAAGTAGTATCTTGAGTATAAGCGCACTTGTGCATCTGCAAAAAAAGAATTTTAACACTAGCTCGCTAATCCAGTGCCTACGATAACGGTTACAAATACACGTCGTCCTTAATTCGAATTCAGTTTCTCTATCTAAACCAATAACTCTTGCCAGCGTTGAATGAAATATTCCGAATGCAGTAATGGAAAGAGAGAGCAGTGTTAACAAAAGGGATCTATTGTGTATCGATCGATCGAGAGAATTAAAAAAACGAAAATAATAATAATAGGTATATTAATAATAATAAGTATATTCGCGAAGTCTTTATTGATATCATGCAATATTTATTTATAAGATTGAGGCTCAATAAAAGCACCATACAAATTATTTACACCTTGTCTCTTATTATTTGTAATTGTAGAAGAACAATATAAATAATTGGAGGTACAATCTTACAATATTATTTATTATATAAAAAAGTAACATCGAAAATGCATTTTATTTTGTTTAAGTTGTTATAAATATATCTTGTGTAAAATTACTTGTCATATGTACACATAAATCGGTAATGAAAATGGTATAAACAATATAAATATATCATTTAATTAAAACAATAATAATAATAATAATAGTCTAATAATATTAGAAACCCTAGTGATGTTTTTTTAATATATTTTTTTTTTGGACAAAAATCTTTGGATACTTCATTAAAAAATGCTTTGCATATGACTATTAAAGATTTTTGTACGACGAATACTGAATTATCCATTTGTATTCGCGCCAAGTTTTAAAGTGGCAGTGCAACGATTTGTAAAAAACAAAGGTTGTTTTGATTAATAACCTTCCATATACAATTATAGAAAATACAAAAATGTACTTTCGAAAGGCCACTGCTCGAATAAATAACAAGTTGCCTTATTCTAAATTTTTAAACGCGATCTCGCACCCTTATGTTATAAGTATAAGTTAATGGTTATCAGTTTTCTTTGGGAACGCTCTACTTCACCCGTTCACTTCGAGTATCCATTTTGGAAACTTTTTCATGTATAAGAATTGCTTAGTCAACGGGTTACGTTACATTGCTGATTTAAACTTTTTCTACATAATTAGACGGGAACAACCCTGTTTTCCCTTTAAGTCTTCCAAGCCACCAACCGCCTTCATCTGCAAAAAGAAACGTGTGATGTGCATAAATTTTCTCAAATCAATTTATCTAACTGTGAAACTAAATTTGAGAAAGAAAACTCACGCTCTTTGAGTACTTCGACGATTTCACCTTCCTTCAACTCAAGCTCATCGAGGTCTTGAGGATTATAGTCATAGAGAGCCTTAACCTTTGGCAAACTGGGCAGTTGAGGTTTTCGAGGTTTAGCAAGAGGTCTACTTGCTGCAGCCGCCGCAGCTGCAGCTGCAACTCCGTTTGCCATTTGTTGTTGTTGAGATTGGGGTTGGTGATGACCATTGCTGGCGGCACCGAGGGGTGGTAAACGAAAAGCCGAGTGAATAGTCGGTTGATTCGGTGGAGCGGGTTCTGATGGAGGTGGCGGTGCCTTTATCAGTCCTAAAATCGAGGTAGATTTCATTATAGTTATTTTATGTAAAATATATAAAAACTATAACTCGCAAGTCTGACTACATGTTCTGCAACTAATTGCGAAGAACCAAGTATATATTAAGTATATATTAAACATCGGATTCTTACCTCTGGGCCCTTTACTTGGATTCTGAAACATGCCCATGATGGGCACAGCACTACTTGGCAGTTTATTAGCAGCAGCCCTGACCGAACCCTTATTAACATTCGCGTTCGCCTCCCTCACTGCCGCCGACGTTTGCTGTTGTGGCTGCAGCATCTGCGGCTGGAAATTTGGCCTATTGGTCGGTATACTCGGCCTTCCATTGCTGTGTGACTGCTGCTGCTGCTGCTGCTGCATCGGCCTCAGCGCCGGCCTCTGCTGCTGCTGCGTTTCCTCGGTGTTCTCATAACGCTGCTGTTGATTTGCGACGGTAGAACGATTCGCCACTGCGACGGCTTGGCCAACGATGTTGTTGGGTCGTACGTTATTTGACATGTCGTAGCCCGTACGAGCACCCAACGTCATTCCTGGTTCTGAAAAATATACATAAAACTGAGCTTAGCATTTGAAGAAATATAGAAAACGAAGGAACGTCGATCTGTCGACTTACTGGACGTGACGGGAAGTCCAGGACCGATGGTGACTGTGAGAATTTTTCCGCTGGAGTTAAGGACCTCCTTATCGCCGTAACCGGCTTGTACGAATTTGACCTGCCTCGTACCACCGCCACCCCAACCTTCCTTTTTCACTTTGAACTCTATGCTGTAACGACGACAAATACATTTGATTGTAAAGCTATGTTTATTTTTTTATATACGAGTTTGTATATTTCAACATAGAAGGTTAAATTACCTATTGCTAAATTTGATGTTTGGCGAATGGCCCATTTCGTCCGTATACTTTTTGTTGAAAACGGAGAGAAATTCGGTTTTAAAGACTAGCTCCAGAAGACTCGCGTAGTCTTCCCTCGTGTGAATGACGATAAAATCGTCCTGAAAAATTAAATCGCAAAATAAATCAAACTCCATCATAATACAAAGGAAATGAAATTTAATTATAAATGTCAAGCGCCTTTACAAAAAGCCAATTTCGAGCCCATACCTGCAAAGTACTCAGTGAGATGTGACTGATTTGCTCAAAGGGTAGTTTCCTTTTGATCACCTCGATGGACCTGCCCTTTTCCGGTCCCTTTTTGATTGGCTCGCGTCCAATCAAATACAGGCACTTGCCGGTCAGAATGAGGTCTCGTCGGCACATCTGAAAGTGAAAAGAGTTTCTTTTATAATAAACGCGCGACGTAATTATGTACCAGCGATCGTTTTACGGATGGACGTTGACGGGAGAAAATCGTCGCTCCCGCGCCGCGATAAGCGTTCATTTGCGAAAGAATGGAGATATTCGCGAAAATTGAGGTATATTTAATTGGCGAGAATAATTGGTCCTGTCGAGCGTTGCACGTGATATTTTACTGGCGCACGTCAGAAACGCATCGGAATTATTATATTTATTCATTCATTCATTTTTGTTTTAATTGTACTCGTTAGCAGCATTTTAGTACTCTAGATCGTAATTAAAAAAAAAAAAAAAATTTTTTCATCGCACTAGTTCCTGCATATACCTCAATTAAAAAATTTACAACCTTTTCAAGTACATATATACACGCGCTCAATTAGACTAAAAACCCCTCGAACAAACAGCAACGCGCAATTTCCTCATGTACCGCAAAAACGCATTTCCCGACGATGTAAACCGCGCAAACTTCATTTCCCAAAAAGGTTCCGCCGTGTACACAGCCTACACCCCACGAGACAATGGAGCAGAGAGAGCCTAAAGCCTCTCACGAGCGGAAGACTCGTCGTCGTACAGTTGATCGGCCTGAACGATAAGCCGCGGCCGCGCGCGCGCATTCGTAATATACATTTTATATATAGTAGTATATATACATAGACACACGGTAGATCTCGTATACAATGTCTCGCAGATACAGAACGAGCCGTGGAGAGTGATATATACCGGTAGAGGCTTTCACTCGGCTCTGCAGTATACCGCCCGCGGAATGCGAGCAGAGGCGACGGACGCTTTATTGTTTTAGAAAACGGGAAGCTGCGGC
Source organism: Cecidostiba fungosa (assembly GCA_900474305.1). Taxonomy (NCBI): domain Eukaryota; kingdom Metazoa; phylum Arthropoda; class Insecta; order Hymenoptera; family Pteromalidae; genus Cecidostiba; species Cecidostiba fungosa. Next base: position 35,986 of record UCOJ01000507.1, on the reverse strand, counting down.
TTGCGGGCTTGCGGTCGATCGAATCCATCAGAGATGATTTCGCATTTTTATTTTTTATATTTCGCGCTCTGCAGTTGACGTCTTTATTGTGTTATGGTCGTCGGTGCAGGAAGCTCTTCTATACTTTTTACGCAGAGTTGTCACGCGACAGTATAGTGTATTTTTTCTGTGCAACGACTCAGTGATAGAGAGAAGACAATCTGGTTTCACGATGGAGGAATAGTATAATCTCTCGCAAACCGCGGCGAAACCGCCTTTCACGCCTGCACAATAAAAAGTCATAAATTCTAGTCCGCCTGTGGCTCGACGACCGCCGACTATTTTCGATCAATTTAAATAAACGCTCCACTTTTTCACTGTCCGCAGTATATATGCTGCTGATTTATGTCATAAAAATTTTCACCGTGTTTTATACTTTCCTAAGCTGGATTTTAACAATCTTTTATCGCTGCTTCGTTACGAGCGAGACCCATACAAATAGGATAGCGCAAATTGTTCTCCTATATAAATAAATTGGAAATAAAACACCGATGCAGATGAAACAAAAAATTCGATATTTCTCAAAACTTTTCATCGAACAAATCAAACACAAAAAGCCAAATGAAAACACAAAACAATCGAATGTATAAAGTAAACCCGCATCGAGAAACAAACGAGAACAGTCTGTTTTATACCTTGAAGCGTCGATCGTACTTTTTGACGACCTCAGCGAAGAATATTTTCTCCCTCTTGCCGACGAGACTAGCAAGTCTGGGCTTCATGTCCATGCCGATGTAGTCGCCGACAAAGTTGCGATTGAGACTGGCTTTGCGTCGCTGCTTGTGACCGTAGAGCAGATCAGCAGCCTCCTGCTTCTGCGCGGCTTGTCGCTTCTTCGCAAAGTACTTCTTGAAAGCTTTCTGGATGAAGCGCGCGTGCATGTTGTACTTGCGGTCGCGGGCTTCTTCCAGCATGAACAGCTGTAAGGATTGGAATAATTGGATTATTTTGTAGTAAGAAAAATGTTAATGTTCGATTGTTAATAAATCGGAAAAATAATAGGCGAGTTTGGTATTATAAGATAGAATCAGAAGTTGCATTGATCTCGACTCTCATTGAAATGCATCTCTATGTTGATACTGTCTGTGGAGCGGTGTATACATAATGGAGAATCTCCGCAGGACATACGCTCTCTGACCTTCACGAGGGATATCTATACGTAGCTCTCGTGACTGCTCGTTGTAAAATAAAGAGTCAACCCGAGGCGACAGTGTCGTGCGAGCAAGGAGATCTTTTATTAGAATAACTTATCGAGGTCTTGCCGTTCTCGTCTTCTTCTAATACTTATTAAAGACAAGACCGAGTATACACTCAACGATATATTTGCCAAAATATACTCACACTCTCCGGAGCCTTGACAAAAAGCTTCGTTCTACCCAGCTGATACTGTCCCGGATCAATGCAAGCACTGGCCAGGATCCACTTGACACCCTGGCGTTCGTCACCCCTCCAAGCCGGCCACGTTTCTTTCGTCAGAATAGCGTATCTATGCAAGAACTTGGCAAACGGTCGCCTGTAGGCAAAACCTGCTCGTCGCACCCGGATGTTCTCCTTCAGTCCCAGGTACTCCACCTATATTTAGATACACGAGCCGTTGTAAATTAATGGTTCGGTTGATTGAATAGGCGGCCGGATATCGGCTAGACGCGGTTCACAAATTCTTGCGCTGTATTCACTCGTGACAGTACTGCGTTATTCAACGTTTATAATCAGAGCTGCTAAAAAAAACCCACCTGATGCTTGACCCTAAGCTGGTCCCAGTCCCTGGGCTTTTTGGTCTCGTTGGGTTTGATACACCTGATGTAGTGGGGCGTACACCTCATCAGCTGGCTCACCAATCGGCTCGCTTGGCTACGGATCTTACTGCCGGCCGTTGTCGGTCGTGACTTGAGCGTCTTCGTGCGGGCGGCCTCCTTCTCCACCGGGTAGATCTCTCGTACCAGTGAACTGAAAGAGTGAATAGCCGAGAACGTGAGCGAGCATGAGCATCGAGGATTTATGGCCGGTATATATATTTCGCATGCAATGTTTTGATTTCAGAGCGCCTCCGTGGCTGATTTATCGCCGCGGCGTAATTAATACCGGAGAGAGAGAGAGGTGTGTACGCGACGTTTAATTGATCACGAGTCTATATTGCGATTGAGGATTTCGGAGAGAGTGTAATACGTACTTTTTCTGACGAGGGAATCATTTGGCGCAGGTTACGTTTTGAGGAATTGCGAAAGTGTATTGTTACAGGTGTGTGGTTATATTTTATTGATGCAACCGAGCTTCAATTGGAAGGTTGTAAAACCTTTGGAAATTTAGTTATGCGATGCAAATGCGAAACGCGGAATAAAAACAGTTATCTCTGCTTGCAGTACGTATAGTCGCCACGTTTTGTCCGCAACAATATGATGTATCGTAAAAAAGCAAACATTTCAAAACAGACATTATACAATTGCTATGCTACATCGAGAGAATAATTGTTACGCACAAAAATAGACGTCGGATTCGGTAACAAAAGCAGCTATACGTACATTTACGTAATAAATAAACGGCGTATGTAGGTATACATATCTACTCACTTGGTGCTAGTCTGCATGAGTTCGATGAGGTCCAGGAATAAAACGTCGCGATTCTTGTCGCAGAAGCTGTCGACGGAGTAGGAAACGCTTCCAGCGTAGTGAACAACGGCGAAACCATCGCTCGTGTTTTGGAAGTGAGCGTGACTGTTCGCCGAGCCGGCAAATTTCTATATGAGAATATAAATCGTGAAAAAAACGAAGGAAATTGCATTACTTCATTATATATTTTTTCTAATTTTTTCCTTTCTTCCTCTATGCGCAATGTATTTTATCATCTTGATAAGCTTCGGTTTCGTTCTGCTCTCGAAGAGATAGCAGGAGAAACGCGAGTCGTAAAGGAAATTTATGTTTCTTTGTTTTGCAGCCAAGTTTAATAATCTAGACTGCACATTTAATCATTTTTACGTCCCGTGCTTATTCGCTTTTGATTGACAACGACGATCATCAGGTCAGATGCATGTATCATCAAAATTCGTTTTCACGAGCACAGGTGCATCGGAAAAAGTCTCGACATCGACAAGACACAAAAGAGCGAAGCAATCCATCATATATACCTTCTGCAGATCAGAGTCTGCTCCGGTGCTACCACCGTGAAGGGTCGCACAGACGTCGTCGAGGATGAGGAAGAGTCCTGGCGGTCGTTTGCCTTCGAGCAGCTCCACCACGATCGCATTGTTGAAGTAGTCTATCGGCGTCCACTTTATGTTCTCCGACACGTATTCCTCCTGCAAATCGAAGAAAACATCGTTATTGTAGCGAGGATTTTCTCTTACTCGAAAACGGCTACGTTTATTATACAATTTACACGTGAAAGTTTCGGAAGCATTTAATTTAACAATTCCGAAAGGATATCCGAGCACAGTCGAAAAAAAAGAACAGCCACTCTTTACAATAACAAAGCTGGCTCTCTGCGGTTTCACCTAGAAAATCCGCGACGCTCTCCCCTTTTTGTGTTTTCGCGAAACGACGCGGCTAATTCTGTCATTGTTTCTTCTACTCCTGCACTTTTCCCGGCCTCTGCATGGGATACATGTCAAGCGACCATAACGACGAAAAGTTCAATGCCACACCAGCAGCAGCAGCAGCAGCTATGGCTTTTTCTTCGTCTCTCGCATATAATCCGCGATATCATTGTCCGAAAACCTCTACAATCTGTATCACGGACGTGCCGCTATTCGCTCGCGCGAATTTCTTTGTTCGCGCCTCCAGCACCGCGGCCCTTTTTTGCCAGCGCGGCACACTTTCTTTCGCGATCGTATAGAGTCTTTCTCTCTCTTGGATGCCGAATTATTTCCGGGACGTTTTGTTGGCTGCTGTTGCTCTCCACGAGAGAGAGAGAGAGTTTCGTGTTTTCTGTAGGTTCTTTGATGACACGTGTATATTACTATAAAGGAGAGCTGTTAAACTTGTTTGTTCTCTTCTAATGTACGGAGTGAAGAATGCAAATAAAGTAAATCAAAACGGCGCGAGCTTTCAGAATGCGAATATTTCCCAAGTCAAAAACCGCATATATTCCGCAATAACGCGCGTATTCTAGACCGAGAGCGGTGCTATTGCGGCATAATCAAAGTTTACTGACCGGCCTGAGAATTCGTGCTTATCCGCAACATTTGTTTGTCGTCGGCCGAGTAATCGCGGTTGATTTATTCGCAATAATCGAGAAATTCTACACTGTCTACGTCGTCGCGGTATAGTTATAAACCTGCGGTTGTGCTGGGAGAGACTTTGCGAAGCTCGTTACGTTCGTTACTACATATTAGTGGCTCGTGACGAGAGCTACGTAAATTTAAAGTGTCTTTGAGAAGCTTAATATACTTGAAAAAAAAATCGCATCGATATTAGCTATAATACGAGAAGTTGGAGTAGAGTAGGCCACCAAAACGGCAGCAGACTGAATAATCCTCAGTGATCTGGATCGCGTCAAACTTAATGACTCGGTTCCGCTCCGAATATCGAGAACCTCGCGCCAACAAAAGGCGGGCGCCATCACAGTAGTGCTCTCGGCCGCTGCAAGAAACATCTCGAGACTTCCGACACTAAAGTCGCCGCGGGTGGATGACGAGGCGCTCGACTACTTATACACTCCTTTCTAACCGAGCTAAGAAATTTCGTTTTAATTATCGGTTCACTTTTTGAGCTACTGCGCAGGGTTTTGCGCCGAGAAGATCGGTATCCGGTGTGTCTTGCCGATTTGTATATTTGGAGTTTCTCTCTGGGTAACGGGGACGACCAATAAGAGATATTCGCAATTTTAAAACGATTATCGGCTACTATAATGGGAGCAACCGATTTTTCCAGACAATCGCGCGGTTTACATTCACTGCAATCGCCGCCGAGTAGCGTCCAGTACGACGCTCGATCCTTCATTCCGTTGAGAGACAGTGAAAAACCAATACATCAGCTAATCCTCTTGAGACAAAGCCTATATCTTATTGTTTTGCGCTCGTTAATGCTTCGCCTCCTTTGTTGAAACACGTACACGTATAGGTATATGTATAATTAAGAGACGGCTTTGTGTCGCTGCCCTTTTCTCTCGTGTAGGCGTCGAGCACAATCGGCTTGTTTATTGGCTCGCGCGCGAAGATTCGAATCGTAAAAGTCGCCGTTATTATGTATATTATAATAATATTATTATCGTATAATTAAGCGCGCGCGACCTAACTTTACGCCGGGCAATTAGAAAAGTCAACTCGCATTTTCTAATTATTATGTAACGAAAGTGTTGACAATAATATGTTGGTTACGTGATGAAGAAACCATCCGCGGCGCGTGTCTTTATTACACTGCATCGAGAGATTTATAATTGCGCTCGCTTTGATCATAGGCAATTGCGAATATATAATACGTTAGTTTCCACTAAAGATGCAGCGAAAAGTATCTATCGGTCAATCTTAATTGGCTTTGTTCCCGCGCATATAATTCAAATTCCTCGCCGAGCTCGGAGAAATATATTAAAAAGAAATAACACTCTCTCGACGCATGACTCAGTAAAGCGCACGTGGCAAAACTAATAACAACCCTCCACCGCGATGACTTCCTCGAAATGAGCTAATATAATATATACACGTACATGTAAAGAAAAATCGTCGTCGCGAGAGATTTACGCTGCACCTGATGGCTTGTCATGATTCTTCCTTTTCCTTCCGAGGCATTTTTGCCAGTCAGCAACGGTCTAGTTACCACCGAGAGTCTCTCGGATCATATCGTCAAGCGCAGTTGTGACTGCAGACGCGACTCGCTTTTATATATATATATAGATAATATACAGTACAATAAAGGCGCGCACGATTCGAAGATTGGCCGGCGATGCGGTTTTGCGGTTACAGCCTTTCCCGCTCATCGTTCTTATTATTGTTATATTGTGTATCGGCGCGACGACTGATGCAGTTGAGGAAGCGGCTGCGGAGATGCGTTTCTGACGGCTTGATTGAGATTTTAGGTTCTCTCTACGAGCTGTACTTATACTTTAGGAAGTAGAGTCTGAAATTGATATCATCCCGAAAGAAACGTCACGATCGTTGACTCGCTTAAGAGCTTTAGAAAAGAGGAAATGATGGGGGTTTTTTTTCAATCGCACAGAGAAATAATCGCAGTGGATTAAATAGGTACTGAGGCGATATTGCGAGCGCATAAAAATTCGACTTTCGCTGCTAGACGAAATTCAATGAGATTCGAATAATCCAGAATAAAGATGTCTCCGTGCTCGACCGCAGAAACCAGTAGCGGTGGTCGCCTGTATATACTATATATACAATACGCAAAACGCGGAAGCGGTTGACGTCGTCGCGCCAGATATCAGCGACTTTATAACCCAGATATATCATAACGAGACACGAAGCGGGCTAACCGCGTCGGGGTGTTTCGACACTTTTCGTAATGATAATGCCGAGAAAGACACGAAATTGCTCGTTCAATCACGTCGTTACGCAGAAAGAGCCGGTCTTTTATATACCGATTTGGGAATGTAATTATATATCATTGATGGTCTGCATAAGTCGAATAATTTAAATAATTACACGAATTCTAATAGACACACGCGCTGTATGCAGCAGTTGTACCTGTCGGCGTATACAGACTACTGGATGTAATGTACACCGCTGCTGCTGTAGCGCGTGTTTACCTTCTGAGATTTCGCAAGTCCGTAATTAGACAGGAATTTTCACACGCCCGTATTAGCGATTTTTTGCCGGATTTTCAAGAGCTTATGAGGTACGAATGAGTGGCTATCGAGGTCGGTGCTTTAGCGGAGGGATTGCAATTAGCATGCGCGAAAAAATTGTTTGCCAATGCGGCTGTAATATCTTTCGATATTTCATTTCCTACGCTCTGATGCGTATATTTATATATTATCTTTCGAAATGTGAGGAATTCTTGAGCGATCATTCGATATCGTGACACCTCAACGAGATCGATTTATGGATCGGTATATCACAGGTACCGCTTATTTACTCAAGAAAATTGTTCAGGGCGCCTAAATCGACACGCCGAGAGAGAAAAAAACGAGACGACGTTACGAAAGCTCCGGTGCGTTTTTCGCTTGTCTATATATGAATTATGTATTTTCAGCGTCGACTCGCTTTAACGCCGCGCCGCGCGTTTTAGGACAACAATTAATCGTCGGGCTAACAAAACGGAGCAGTTTCGCGCTGATTGCCGTCGAGAAAATCGGCGTAATTATATACCGAAAAATATTTATTTACGGCCGTCTTCGGAAATTCAAATATATAGCTGTCGTTTAGGATTTATATTTCGTGGAAGAATTTCCTCAGCGCATTTTTTTTTCAAAACGGAAGTACAAAAAAACAGACTTTCGTAAATGAGCGCCGCCAGACTGTTGATTTATATACACTCTGATCCTGCCAAAAAAAAAGAAAGTGAAATCGCGACGACGCACAATCACGATCGTTTTCAATAAAGCCATTGAGCTAATAGAGACGACAAGTGCAGCTCAAACACGACATTAATTTTTCTCCATACATATATATCTCTCTATACGACGCAGCACACAGCTCTATGCGTATAATTCTCGGAAGCCAATGGAGCAGGTGACTTTCACATCCCCTTAACCAGTCTCTGCGAGTTGCGATTTCGCAAGTCTTAGTGTGTGCGCGACTAGAGGCTCTTTAGAAATCAAACGAAAAGCGCGAGTGAAAGAGAAAAAAAAACACCATCAGCGACAAGGAGCGAAACAAAGAGTGTGTTGGAAGACAAGGAGTCGTAAAGCACCGTACGTGCACAGGAGTCGTCAAAAGTCGTTTCGCGCAAAAATTCCCACGATACATGCGCACATCGCGCAGATGACGATGTGCTGGAGAGTTATACGAGCTGCGAACGTTTTTGAATTTTGTGAAAAGGATATATATCGGTTATCGTGAATATATTAGAAATAGCGGATGTAACACGTCGTTTAACAAATTGCCTCTCCTAATTACCGCAATTACCTCGAATAAAGATTCACGTACATCTCTCTCGAATCCGGCCCCTCGAGAGTATTTACATCTCCTACTCTATAGTCGTCCTCCGACAATACTACTAAATTCAATTCAATCACTCGAATAATTGCATCTGATTACATTGAGCGAGCCGTCGAAGTCGGCTATTTATTTCCTTAAAACAATCCGATAAGAGCTCTGATGAAATCTCATACTTTCTTCCTCTCTTTTCTTTCTACTCCATACCTATACACGCCTCGTCGTCAATCCATCCACTTCCATTTCGCGACAAAAATTCCCACGCCCGTGTACGGTAGCCAGAGAAAGAGATCCCTCGCGATAGTAGAACTCGGAGACTTTATTTCACTTAGTCAGCGCCGAGTCATATTTACTGCAGTGCGGAGAGAGAGAGAGAGAAAGAGACGAAAGAGATAAGAGTACATGTATATATGTATGTATACCAGAGGGGCTAGACGAATAGTCGCGAATTATTGCGGCTAGAGGATAAGCATCGGGAGAGAAAGAGAAGAGTGATTAGGATGTATATAACACACGCAGAGCTTATGTATGCGAGCGACCCGATTTTCTTCTTCAGCCGGTCGTCGTATACTAATATAACCTTCTCGCTTCTAGAGTAGATACATATATATGCACGTCTATGGACGGAATTATGCGCGGCAAGGCAAGGTCGACCGCTGCGGTACAGGGAAAAACGTTTTCTCTCTGTATATATACCGGTTGCATTGTATGTATTGGCAATATAGCGCTTGTAATTGCCGCGGCGGCTTTTCCTTTTTTTTCTACTCCGCGGTGGGCAGTACAGCGTTATGGGATTGGAAAAGGAAAACGGCGGTTTTCCCGAGGAGCTGAAAGTCGAGGTTTTTCTTTTTGCGGAGATTCGATGGATGACGCGCATGTATATACTATATAAGAGTGTAGTGTAGCTTCTTTGACACGGAGGAATGTGTGGAAAGTCGAAATTGCGAGTGTCCAGGAGAGAGAGAGAGACACGAGACGTTTATGCGTTTTGTTTTTATTGTGGATTGTGTCGTTATATTAACGACTCTTTTTCTCCCTGGGCGTGGGGAAATCTTTGGGCTATTAACGCGGATATATGATGTATGATGATTGTTGTGTTGGAATTGTTTCTTTGTGGAAAGTATTTTGCTTCTGATTCTAAAAATATATATATATATATATATTACGAAGAAAGTTATTATACGATTTATTATTTTCGATTCCAGCCAACGCACTCTCTGTTCCACGTGCACACCGTCATCTCGAACTCCGACAAGTATCATACAACGACTTCAGGACAATATCCTTCAGTTGCGCGCACACGTCGCAAAATAGTAAAATCATATCTGATGCGCGTACGCTACTCGTAATTAAACGATAAGGATAAGAGGCTCAACGCAGACCAGGACGATCTACGTGTGTTCCCGAGAGAAGAAGGACGATATCAAACCGGACGATCTAACCGATGTCACAGCGAATAGGTCGCGCAAGGTCGACCAGCGCTACTTTATGCCTTTGAGGTTCTCACAGATTAATTTCGAGAGGGACTACGCTGGTGTTTACTCGATCGCTACTGGTAGATTGGATGCGATTAAATTGTATATTATATGTGTTTTGTAAGTAGTAACAGATGTGTGTGTGTTGGGACACGTGCGATTGTTAGGTATTTTTCTGAACGCTGGATGGCAGTATTATACTTAATCTTTATAGGTTTTTTAGTCTGTTAATCGGAGAATCAATTATGTGTGTCAAAATCGTAATTATACGTGTATATACCTATACACTTCGCAATCCGCGTTTATTGGAATTATGCGAAAATCACATAAATAGCCTCTTCGGTGTTGCTGTTTACGATGTAAAAAATGAATTATTTGCGCTATACACAAGTTTTATCCAAGCGATTACACGTTTTTACGACTGACTATAATAGCCGAGAGTCGCGTGATATTCTTTATACCAGCGCGTAAACCTGCCAATATTATTCTCAGTCTTCTAATTTCAAGATCGTTTTTGATCCATCCCCAATCTATAAACACCGCATCCTTTATAGTCCATCTCCTTATCTCCTACCAATCCACCTCTCTTTCTCTCTCGGCGCTTATCTCCGCCACACTAGACCTCTTCCCAAGAAAAGCCAAGAGCGGCGGCAGTTAACCCAGAATCTTCTCAGCTCTACTGTGCTCTCCATCATATCTACACCCAATCTCACACACGTGTGTACGACAATAGCGGCTCTTTCTCCCTCTCTTTGATAATACCCTCCGCAGAGTCGCGCTATACAGCCGACGACTAATTAGACGCTTTTCGTCAGCTGTGAGCGAGACTCGTTAAAAAAAAAAGAAAAGGAGGGAACGTCCGATCCGTTAATTCCATTAGCGGTGCATCGCCACCGGACGTTTCCTTATTTCGAGCGAGAGAGGTGTGTTGTTGACGCAACGTGTATACGCTGCTGCGCTGGTTTTTTGGTTTTTTGCGCGAGAGGCAAAAACCCCGGAGCTTTTTAGGAATAACAGCTGCTGAGGTCATTTTTTGTTGTTGTTGTCCTTTTGAATATTTTGGATTGTTTCTCGTATATGTTATGTAAAAAGCGTATGAATATATATATTTTGAGCAATTTTCAAAAACGATGTCAAGGAGAAATACACGCGCTGTATATCAGGTGCGCTGTCGTGGAAAGTAGCACTTTTAAGCCTCTGACTTTTATTTCTCGTTGTTATTACGAACTCTTCTGCTCCTCAATGAGCACACTACATCCATACCGCACAAATCAGGCTCTCGGTAAAAAATTTTATTATAAAATACCCATCCCGTCAACTTCCTCGAAAACCCATCAGAAGCGCGCACACTCGAAAAAAAAACCTAATTGGACGCATAATTCCTTCCTCTCCATCTCTCTCGAAATGATTAAAACGCGCTATCAACTCCGCACTTCACCTACTTCTCGTCCGCGCGCGCGAGTTCAGAGGCCCAATAGCAAACAAGAGTCGGAATAAAAAGCGCATCTATTAACGTGCGTAAACACGGAAAGCAACCACGGACAAATGGCCGCGTGGAGTGCGTGCGATGCACTGCCATATACATATATATACGAGCTCGAGAGAAAGGAAGTAAAAGAGAGAGGGTGTGCCTCGTATAAGCGCGGCGGCTCTCGCGCTCTTTAATATACTTCTCTTAATTTCCGCGGGATGTAATTTTTCTCCGAGGAACAGTTAGCCTCTCGGTCGTCGCCTCGAGCGTCGTTCGCGTTTTTTATTTTTTACGAGAGCTGCATTGTGCGGTTTTGGAATAGGAGGGGGTAGGATTGTTGAGACGCCGTTTTGATTTTGTGGGACATGACAAGAGCTTTGAAATGATTTTTTAGAATTTTTTTTTGTATAGAGTTTTTGGTAATGCCTACGGCACTGCGGGCTTTCGATTTATTTTATTCATAGGTATATGTGTGATTTTGAAATTTTGCAGTATCAGATGTGACGGAAGGAAATCTCATTCAATAATAAAATATTTAGTAGATATTTAAATAATTTGAACTGTCTATCGATGCTCGTAAATGCGACAGAAAGTCGATGCAAATTCCGAATAAAATAATCACCGTGTTCCCATCTATATAAAAAAAATACTATATAATTTCAACAAAATACTAAAGCGCTAAATATAGACTCCTTTTACAGTACAACCTAAAATGTCAAAAACTCTGTGGAGCAAAACAACAGTAATACCCCGTATGCGCATAATCCTCTGCAGTGATCCCGCGCAAAACACCACCGCCGACAAAAAGCCTCCACATATAACCAGCACCTTAAACTCTTCCTCCTCCCCGAGTGTATATATACAGCATATATATCTCGGAAAATAAACAGATCACAGCTAGAGTATACGCGAATAATACAAGACCCGATTTTTCACTCTCCTAACCCTATTCTTCGAGCTCCAGCTGCACCTAATGCCACACGCGTAGTCGTAAACGCGCTCGTCCGTGCGCAGTTTACGCAAATTGCGCAAAAGCAGAGAGCTCCTTTCCGAGTCGCGCAGTACATAGCTGCAGTTGAGTAACTGTACCGCGCCGACGAGAGGCGCCTATTCTGCGGCTCGTTTTTTTTTGCGGTGTAGGTATACATATACGTATAGTACACACCTGGGTTGGTAAACTTTGTGTTTCGCCGCGACCTTTTTTCCTGTAACGCGATTTTTTTTAATTAACGAACTGATGCACTTGACATTCGGGTTATGCAGCTCCTTGTGCGTTTGCGGAAGTGTAAGCAGGAACGAGTGTAATGAAGAGGCTTGTGAATTTCAGTGAGATATCGTTTTTAGATTTATATTAATTGAACGACAGTCGATATCGAAATAATACACTTGGACTAATCCAATAACCGGTTTATTAGAAGCAGTTCAATACGAAAATATACTATAGACACTGACGGATCTACGGAAAAGCTTGATAAAACGAATTTCTCTTCCATCTTTTTTATTTACATCCTGTGAACATGTCAACTAAGACAATTACTCAAATCACCTTTTCAACTATTTCCGTTTCAGCACAGCAGCGGCGAATCTTTTATCCGTTCCGCTAAATGCAGATTTTTTTTCAAGTATAGAACCACGATTGAATTAAAAAAGGCCGGGTTCTGCACGTTCCACTGACTCTCCAACGGTTCAGAAGCGAGAGTCTCTCTCTCTCTCACAAAAAGCTTGATAATAAGAACTGCATCCGTGCGGTCTCATTTCACTCTCTCTCACTATATATATATATATGGAACAATTGGCCGATGCCCGACTTGACTTCCGCCCGATCTCTTCCGGTCCCGCGAATCTGCATTTTTCGCCGCACGAAATCCCGTCAATTTGCGAATACCGTACGTTGATTTACCTATTTTTATACATAGATACAGTGAATTATACAACATTTCTAAAATGCATAATTCAGGGAGCTGTATAACATTTATACACGAGAGCATCTAAAATACTTGGAACGTATTCTTTTCCTATCTATATACAGGTATATAGGTATATACAATACAGCCATCGTAAACAACAAGAGCGCAGTAGTAGATCACCAATAGGTTTCCGGCACAGCACAGCAATGTTTCAAATTGTTTCTGCGCCGACAACGACGACTGCTATTCAATTTTCATCGGCCCTCGCTCGCGCGCTCCATTTGTTATCAGGATCGCGCGTCTTTCGGTCTACTAAAGTCTGCGCATCAGCTGATACATCAGTTTCTGGACTGTTTTCCTTTCTTTCCGTGTATATAGCGGCGGCGCGCCTTATTGTTTCCGTCTCTCTACACGCCCTCCGCGCGTAATTTGTGCATAAGCGAGAGAGAAAGAGCAAATGAATCGTGACAAGAACTATAGCGAGAAGAGTTGAGTCTCTCTACATCAGCCAAGGTATTGAGTGTGAAATCGCTCTGGATTGAGGATGATTTGAAGCTTGACTTTTACTGCCCGAGGCTTTTATACGCTTCGATGCTTTATTTTTCAGTTATATTCTAGATGGAACTGTGTTAGCTTGTGTATGAAGTTTCCTTTCCGCTTTATAACAAGTCACTTGGGCAAACTGAATGTTTCATTTATTCAAACAGTTGGAATAATAATATTTTCCGATAATATTCAGTTATCGCATATATACCCGCTGCTTTCAAATAGATGTATTATATATAAAGCGTACATCAGACTCCTCACAGACACGAAATATTTTCTTCGTCGGCCGGTCGGCGAACTCCGGTAGCGCTAACTTTTACAACCTCTCTAGTTAACACGAAAAAAGCACGTTTGCTTTACATTAATCCGTCTTTAATAACTTCGAGCGAATAAATCTTATCTTTCTTCTTGTTTAACGCACGACGAGAGGGTAAAAACAGGAGGAACTAGACTGCGAGTGCAAAAAATCCACATCATCAGCGTCTCGCAAAAATCGGTTACAGCACTTTCTTCTGCGTGCAGGTAAACGCGCGCTTGGAAACCCCATAATCCTGACTAATAAAAATCCCAAATAAAGCCATTTCCAATCTTATCTAATTTTCGCGAGTTTCACCTCGAAACACGCATCGACGAAGTTTAGAAAAAAAGCGCACAGACTCCGCAGCTTTTCCGATTTCCTGATGCCGGCGTAATAACACAGTTCTAGTATTAAGCGCGATGGGTATTATACGTTTGCAAGTACTTTCGCGGCCCACGCGTGGATTGCGATAGGGAAAAATCGAGCCGGCCTACGCTCGACTCCGATATATAGCGTATATTATAGAGATCGAGTTGAATTAGACGGATCGCGTATCGGACACGGCCATTACTGCCTTTGATGCGAGTTTAATTTATGGTGCTCCCGAGGTTAAACAATGAATTTTCAATTGCCGAGCGAACGATATATATAGGATTACTGTCTTTTGAAAGTGTGACGTGGATTTTTCACTCGCAGAGAGAGAGAAGCCGCTGTGTGTGTGTATAGGGGAGTGTGTATGTTGCAACGAGCTATATAGTCGAGATTGATTTTCTCTGTGGAGTATATATATATTTCTTAGGGACGTCTGTTCATGAGAGTGAAGTTTATACGAGTTCTATGTTTAGTTTATTTCTTTATTTTCTCGGTGGGATAATTTAAGGATATCCTTTATGCAAGCTTTGAAAGACGTCGTAGGTATATACTCTGTGCTGCAAATAGGTCGTCATAATTGATTTGCAATTTCCGGTAATTTTAAACTATTTGCCAAGAAGATCATTAATTTTTGCGAACAAAAATAACAACGACAAAGTCCGCTCTTTTACACAATTAACGAGATTTTAAAAAGTAACGTTGTTTCTTCGACGGATGTTGTGGTTATTCAGGACACTCTCTCGTTATCACATTATTATTCTGTATATATGTTTCGACTTTTAATAAAATATCTGCTTCTTGGAATAAAATCAAATAAATTGCATCGATTTGAGAAATCCTGTTATCCGAATAGAGTTACAGAAAATTGCAATTGAAGCAGGCGGCATACATCATTCTCCTTTTCAAGAAGGATATCAAGGCCAGACAGATGCGCTCAAACGAAATCTTCTGCTCTATCAGCTTTAATTAGCAGCCATTGATAATACTCGCGTCGTGGATTAAAATAAGATCACACATTCGTGTATGCGCTTGATTTGAGCAATTGTAAGCATTTGCGTCCGATCTGTTTACAGGCTTTACTTAAGATATCGTAACGCTACATGTATATTGCAGAATGTATAGCTATATACATGCATGTATAAGCCTCACGAATGTTGAGGAAATTTATGAGGTAGGTGTTATGCAAAGTTTCGCTGTATGTGTATTCTGGCAAAGAATTAATGACGCTTCTCGCGAACGTGAGCTTAGAGTGTATAAATATAATACCGCGTAAGTATCCGGATTTCAGAGTTTTTATTAACTTTGCTGGGAGAAGAAATAAGTTGATTAATGAAAATATTCTGGTCCCCGCGACCTATCAAATCAAATACAAACGCTGCAATTATCCGACTTTTTAAAAATAGATAGATAGACCCACGAAATTGGCGTATTGTATATTTCATTATCACACATCTGTTTTCCGCATATAGAGACCTATAAAAAAACTTCATTCAACGAGAATTCAAATGACAAACTCACGTAGCGACGCAGTAGTTTTCACTCACCACCTCTATACCAGGAACTATATACCCAACAACTCACCTGAAACACAAAGCAAAAATTCAAATTAAACTCAACAAAAGAGTTAATACCAGCGCAAATCTATCAGCGCCGTCGCATCACGAAACAATTAAAAGCACATGCAATTAAATTCAAATCCCAACAATCACGCGCGTATAGCTCCGCAACGGAAGTAGGAAAAAGAAAGGCACCTCGCGATCCACCTCCACACACACATACATACAGACCGGAGAAATTTTCCCTCGTTACAAGCGCGAGCTGACGATGATCGAGAACGAAATCGAAGGCGGGTCTGCACGCACGAGTGTATATATTCAAGTTGCGCAACGCAAGCGCGGATGTGCACTTGTCCGGATAGCTGCAAGAGTGAAAGAATAAAGAGAGACTATATATACGCGAAAGGTGCAACTGCAATTAAAGCCTCTTTGCAGTTGTTCACGCGCGATCGCGCTCGTTACGCGATTTGAATGTGTTCGATAATGAGTAGCTGCCAGTGTTTTTAGGTCGCGCGTAAGCTTTATTCCGCAAATTGAGGATTGATTGCGGGGATTAGACTCTCCATTAGCGATTACGGCTCTTGACGAGCTTCCGAGGTTTTTCGGGACGGGATTTACGATGCGGTTCGTGTTATTCGTTTTACATATTAAATCTTTTAGTTCAATTATTTTTTTTTGTTCCGAGAAATCATTTAATTCCTGTATAATACGCGTGTAATAATTGTCAGTTGCGTCGGGAAGCTTATAATATATTACACGAGCAGCTGGCTGTGGAAGGTTTACGGTTATCCGTAGCTTGAAATCTACGAGAGAAATAAGAACATGTCACATCAGAGGGGTTGGGCGAAACGACGTGGTTTTTCGCACGAGTTTCTTTTTGCACTGTAACCGCCTCGTAGAAAATGTATAATTTACGTATATAAAATGTCGTAAAATTATAGCTTTCGCGAGGTTAATTCCCAGTCCCGAACGCCGAATGATTATTATAATTCGAACAACAAGGTTAAGAGGCAAAAATAGAGTATATAGCTCTATATAATATAATTGCGAATCACGACTCATCAATAAATTCAAACCCGTTAAGAAACAAAAAAAAATTCAAGCATCCCGACAATGCAACACTCCATCACGTCCCATAAACAAAGCCAAGCCACCAGAATCCAAGCTACTACTATACACTATACTACTCTCAAAAGCCGAATCGGAACGAAAAACCTCGCGAGAAAGGCGTGTGCACATACCACATGCAGCGCATACACACGCTACCGCTGTGTCTGTATATATACATACATATAGCTCTATCGAGCGCAAAATTTACTGGCGCGCCGCGATTCGACTTTCACCCGAAATGACCGCGAGTTCTCTGTCTCTCTCTCGGGGCCTTTAATCGGCTGGTAATTGCGCGCGAAGGGTTAGCGCGCGCCGCGACGAGGAGAGGCGTCGATAAATTTTCAAACGTGCGTCTCGACGCGACGACAGACGGCTAACTAATGGCTGCTCTGCTGTACGCGTGAGGTCTATTAGCGGATACGAAATAATTTCGAGCGCAGTTTGCCATTCTGCGAACGTGTCTCTCTTTGGAAGTGTATTTTTTAAGGAGATTTGGTTTTCGGATCTGCTGTGTGTGGAATTTGTAATCTATTTGTCGATCCAGTATTTTATCCGTAAAATATGACCTGATGTCGAAAGTATTTCGATCGTCACGAAGGTTGGAAAGGGTACTTTTATATATGGCGCCAATAAATCTATAGACTTTATTTTCCACCTCTGGTCATTGACACCTATATACTATTTTCGTTCTAGAAGCTGCTGCTTTTACCACTTTTCAGTTCAAAAAGGCCTAACATATCACTCGACGCAGAACGAAGACACATCATCACAACAAGCCATAATTCGCGGACGTACGTTAATATACGACGAGACACTACACTCCGCCTTTTGACCAGAATGTGAAATTGCCAACTTGTTTTCCTCTCGGTCACTTAGAATTGCATTCGAAAAGTTTAAAAATACGAAGAAAGTAGGTTCAGTATAAGCGCGTCTTCCGAAACTCGTATTCAGACATCAGACAAAGAGGCGTTTCTAAAAATTTCACTGCGCGGCGATATATTTTTATTTCCCGACTACATCTCCTCGCTTTTTGCGCCGATGAATTTCCAGCGTCGAAGAAATAAACTTTCCCGCCCGCGGAGGAATGAATAAAAAAAGGCGGGAAAAAAAACACAAAGCGCACTCAAATCTATTCTTATATACTGTGTCTGCACTACACACTCGCGAGCGGCTGCTTTCGATCGTCGTAATTCAATTTCACTTTTTACGATCGCCGCCGTGTAACATACTTTTAGTAAATTTAGAATCAGCACAGCTTCTTGTTGCTCCACAGAGCGACTGCACACATGCACTATAGAAATATTTTCGCGACAATAAACATAAAAATTCCCGGTCATTGTGAATCCGCACGCGCATTGCGCAAAAAGCCATCATCGCACCTCGAGTGTATATATATAGTACAGTCGTTTCTCATTACACACCTAAACAAGCGGTAAACTCGTCGTAGACTAAAATAAAAAAGCGCATATCCGCAGAAAGAAACACGGGTCGAAATACACCTCGAGAGCAGCGCGGCTTGTCTTCAAAGTAACTGGCGGAATCCCTTAACGATCCGACTAACGAAACGATTCATTAAAACCGCGAGTCGGGATTCCGAAAGGTCGACGCACTGGATTTTCCATGCGGACGCCCCCCAAAACGCGCGAGCACTTTCTCTGTCGATATCGACCGAGCGTTAATTGTGTGGCGTGTGTGTGTGTGTGTGTTGTATTGAAGGCCGTATAATTTATACCGGTCGGACATGTGGAGCTTTGATACATATATATAGAAATATTTTCTGATTTTTGTTGCAGGACTGGATCTGGGGTGGAGGGGCTCGTTAGGAATGCATGTGGAGGGAGATTGTTCTCTTCCTGGTGTGTGTGTGTGTGTGTGTGTGTGTGTGTGTGTGTGTGTGTGTCGATTTGATTTGAATGTATTGTTGGTGAAGTATTGAGCCTTTGGGACACTTGTAGAGCTTTACTGTCGGTATATTATATTTAAAATCCCCGAAATAATTAACGGCTTGTATTAATGAGTACAGTGCATAGACACGTTCGTTAAAATGAAATATCTCAAGTTCCACTTAGGTACCACATGTAAAATTGATTCAATTAATGGCAGTAAAAGCATACTGTAAAATTAATTCAATGAATTAGTTAAACGTTCAAGTATAAATTATATTCTCGAGAACCAAAAGTACCCCAAGAAACCGAGTTATCATCTCTCATAATTCGGAGCAATTTTTATCGTCAAACAAAACCTGTTTTCAAGCGGCATTACATACCGTAAATTTCCTCTTTTACAATGTAACCCAACGGCTGCATACCTCTGGAAAATATGCCCACACTTATAAGTATATAGAAAAAAGATTGGCCGTCTATTAAAAAAAAGGCAGCCAGCTAGACGACGCGGTAATTGTTTGTAATGATTTGATGAGGCTCGTCGGAAAGTTTATCGTTGCGGGTATATCGATTTCCTTTTTTTTTTATAGCTCCTAGCTGCGGTACCTGACAAGTATAAAAGAAGACCATTTTAAGTAAAATACGCTTTTAAACCGGCGATTTTCCTAATGAATGGGTCTGCATTTTCCGAGCGCAAGAGTTAGAGGACTCGACTATTTTGGTAAGCGAGATGTACTGAATAGCAATGCCTTCGATCCGCCGTCGCTTATATTCGTTTGACCTATCCTGTTTGAAGTTTGAAAAAAAAAATCTGTATATGCAAAGTGATGAGTGAAAAATTAACACTTATGAGCAAAAAATATTACCGCGATAATTTAGACTTTCGTAGTAAGGTTGCTGCATATCAGTCCATCAACAGCCCATCAATTTCAGCGGCTGATTGAAGCGAAAGTGGTTATATTCGCGCCGGCGAAACAGATCTAGTTAGGAACCGATATTGCAACATAAGATCGTTCGACGTGTGCTACAGCATGCAGAAGGGACAAGAACTTTTAGCTCGGATTTAGAAATGGTCCTCGAGAAACTCTAAATAGGTAGACTATACTATATATACAACGATGATTATGCCGTCGGATGTTTACGCTGAATCCCCGGAAAAATCGATTTGTAATCGGTTGTATTTGCCAGCAAATTATGCAACTTGTCATCGTGAATTAGACACACGGCTCTTCTTTCGAAATCCTCCTATTCATAACACACGTATACCACATAGAAAGAAAAATATCCGTAAAAGCAGCCACTAGAAATGCAACGCACACACTCGAAGCTCCTCCACCATAAACCCATCAACCTAAAAGTCCTCCCATATAGAGAGTATTATATACAAGCAAAACGAGCCTCTGAACTGCTGCCTTGTCTCTATAATATAAACGCACGAAGCGTATATAGTATAGTATACCTACGAGAATCACACACACACACACACACACACACACACATATATACCGGCAACTAAGCATACGTTCGTACACTACATTAGAGCGTTAGAAAGTCTACTGCGGCGGTGGCGTATCACTTTCTTCGCTGCAGCTCACTGCGGGGGGAACGACACACGCGCATATATAAATATATATACTCGCGCAGCCGAGCGCTATTATATACATACGTGACGATCCTGCTAATTGAGACTTTAATTCACCGGTGTCGTATAAGTGTCCCGATGCGCGAATATTGCTGTTGTACACTACGAGCTTGTGGGTAATTGGGGATTTCGTCGTGTGGCGGTTTTGATTTTGCTCGTGTATTTATAGTATCTTGGGAGAGTATAGGGAGCTTATAGGGTTTAACGACTGTGTCGTATATGTTACGTGGTATTATATGCTTGACGATGGTGGTTATGTAGAAGGAATGCTAAGTACTTCATTAGGCTGTTGGTAAAAATTGTATGAATAATTTAATTGTTCAAAGTTCCGCGAGCTATTCTTCAGCTAGACGCGAGAGTGGTCAACTCTCCGGCTATACTGTTACGACTTTCTCGGACGCAGACGATAAGTGCGGACTTTTGACTTTTACAAGTGCGCGCACTTTATGTTGCGACTTTTGTTTATATTATAAAACGCAAAAAAATCCAACCTCAGTTCCAGAAAACCGCACAAATACATCAGTGTAGTAGCCTAGATCCAGCGCAAGTTTGCAGCAGACTCGTTACATAAATCGGCGAAAAGCTCAATTTTCGCACATATATAACTGGCCGCCGCATCGCTCTTTGATTTCGCGAACGGCGAAACTTTTCCCGATACATATGCGCGCGCAATATATAGTATAAGTATACACTGCATCTCGAGAGACTTTCCCATTTTTCACGTTCCACCGCACATGTAGACGTATACATAGACACACACGCGCGCGATTAGATAAAAAGACGTTTCGTAATATTGCAGTAGCTGCAAAAAGCGATTGATGCGCACTGCTGTGTATTCATATACACACTCCCACTCGCGCAGTTGTTCTTATGGGCGAGCTCGTTAATAAGGAAGCAATTAATTCGCCGGATATATATAGGGGAGACTTCGTCGTTTTCTGAATCCCACGTTTATAATTATATTTCGTGATGAAAAGAGTGACCGGCTATCTCTTTCGATCGATCGATGGATTTGTTAAGTGTTGTGAGAGCGATTGTCACGTTTGTTTTAATCAATCTCGACTGTTTGCTTTTAAATATTCGATTCGAATATACGATATGCAGTGCGATGGAAGAGTATTATGAATAATGTGCACACAGCTTTAAAATTATCATTTTCACTTGGATTTCAATATGACGAATAATATTTTCGACGAGAGTCGAGTGTGCTTGCGCCGTTCATTATATATATTTTGACGTATTTCAATGCTCAAGCTTCAATGAAATATTAAAATAGAAACCGCCTCGACAGCTATACTGATATCGAATTTACTTTCGGTATAAATATTACATACCACCCATATAAAAAAAAACAATAACACACCCCCCAAAATAAAAAAAAAATAATAATAATCCCAAGCTTCGGCGCGAGTTTCGCAAAAGCAAGGCGCAGCAGCAGGAAATCCTGTCGTATAAAGCCAGCTGCAGCGGCGAGAGAAGCAGGTTAACCTGGTTAGAGCGAGCGGCTTCTATTCATCGGTTCCTCGCGGGCGTATATAAGTACACTGCAGACAAGCCGTCGTCTTCTCTCACTCCAGGAGATTTGCTAATAGCTCGGAAACGAGGATCGAGTAGTAGGATCTTTTGTACATCTTTTCTATCGGATAAGGAGCCGTCGAGGAGAACCTAAGCTGATAAGGTCGATATGGGTTCGTTATATGGGGAGATGCGGTGTGTTGCGAGATGATGGATTTTCGCAATCTAGTGATGTTCGCCCCGAGAATTGTAATGTTATTGTTTTACGGCTGTTTTGTAATTAAAATAATGAATATAATGAGACAGATGTAAAAAATGTATAAGTAAAAGCCGGGACTTCGGAGAATCAGTGCGGTGTACAGTGCCTTTTTTGCGAGCCGATAAATCCCCAGAAGATCTCGACTAGCGCAAGACCCCCGCAGAATTTTTCTCTTTTTCACCGAAAGCTTATTCCTAAAAAGCGCCGAGACGCAAAGACTGGTCGACAATTCGCGCGACACACACACGTCAGCAAACCTCTCGGGTGTCTCCTCTTCGCCAAATTTGTCACTCTCGCGGACAGCTCACAAAGCAACTCTGGTACACAGAGTGAGAGAGGAACGCAATTCTATAGGCTCGAAAGTCGTCCGAAAGACACACACATATGTATACCTATATAGAGCTTCTTTATTTCTTTCTTTCTTTCCAGCGCGAGTGTGAGAGTGAAACGGTCTTAAAAGACTTGCGCAAGGCTAATTATCTCGCGCGCGAGTGGGACACTAAGGTGTTGTATTGCCTGATGGCTTAGCGCGCGTCTCTCGTTCTTTTCTCTTGTGTCTCGCCGCCTGCACCGCCGATGGGAGTAGGATTTTCAATTTATCCCGGCGAGTTTCCGGACGAGAGTTGTGTTTACACGCGGTGCACTGAGAAAATGAGGAGAGGATTGCGCGACGCTCAGATAAAGGAAGAGAAATTGGAAGTGGATTTTGCGAGGCTCTCTGTATAGGCTCTCTGTATGGTAAGTTGTTTGAATTTCGGAGGAGGACTCTATGCTGTTGCAAAATTTTAATTGTGGTAACCTTTCGTGCAATAACCGACTTCTTAGATCTCGTATCGGGTTAATGCGTGGCTTTTAAATTTCAAGGTTGAAAAGGTTAGTATTGTCTTATGAAAGCCACACGATATGAAGCATTGATTTTGGAGCAAAAAACTTTATTGTTGAGAGGTTTGTAATTTATTGATGCAGCTCTCTGTGAAGTTTCATTTTAGTGAGGAGTCGAGCTGTGAAACGAAAGAAGACTTTGCTTGAAGGGCTTTAAAAATTAATAGCGTAAATATTTGAATATCTCTTGTCTGCTCTACTCGTAACTTTGTTGCTTCCGAAGCTAAAAGAAGGATCTTTATTACATTATGCGAAATTCTTAAAACGACAGATTTAACAATAAACAATACTTGCTTGATATACACGAGACGTATCAAAATTCTCGACACGTTTTCTCGTGCTGGACTACTTATAAAGCTTTTAATTCCTCTTGAAAGAATTTTAATTCTAAGACTATAAATTACTTTCGCCTTCCGTCCTTAAAATAATTAACTCTAAATTTCGTACACGCGAGGTAAACGGAATTTTGAGGAAAAAATTTGCTCTACTTTCTTACAAAAAGAAATTTTTTGTACTTCATTTAACAAGACACAAAGAATTCAGTTGGATTTCGTTGTTGTGCAAATGATCTCAAAAAAAATGAGATTATTACGAAAAATTCAGTAACGCGAGGCACAAATTCTACTAAAAATCCTCATTACTGCTATAACCTATAATCATCCGATATGATCTAGAAAAATAATCACATACGCACTATATAGGCCACTCGAGTCGAAGGTCCTTCTTCCTTCGTTTCGAAATGTGTACTATAATATTACAGCTACTAGACCGGAACTGTTGAAGATTTTTCTTAAACTTTTACAAGAACCAGAAAATGGTCTGTAAACATAATTAAATTAAATTAGATCGAATAAGTCGAACTTGTTAATTAGCTCAACTAACAATAAGAGACTTTACATCTATTTGAAGGAAAATGCTTTTAGCTTTCATAAATGTATAACAAGTGAGAATGTCTGACAAAGTTTATGAATCAATAAATAAGCATCGCACTAAAAAATAGCCACCGAGATAGTAATTGGAATGGTTTGCCTCTTCTCGAGGTTCCAATAAAACGGGAAAGATTCAATTTTGGTTATTCATCGTATAATCAATAACGATTTCGTCGTTCAAAATAACGTTGTCTCTCGACAATGCAGACAGCGATAAGTCTAGCTCAGTGTTCACATAATTACAAGTAGATAAAGGTCGGGCATGGCAAGCCATCTCTCCCATCGAATATATACTTTAAAATAAGTTTAAAAATGAATCATAAGAAGTTGTTAGCATCCCACCCACTAGACACAGCGCACACCGTGTATGTACATACACCCATATAGAACTTGGCCGCGAGAGACACCACAGTCCGCCCTTCTCTCCTTTTCATATGTATATAAACACAGCGCGCTTGGTTGCAGCAGCAGCAGCAGCAACATCAGTGCTCCAGTCTAAAATCCCCTCCCGCGAAATCTTTGGACAACACGCGGCGCGGGAAAGCTATACGACGGCGCTTTGGTGGGGACAGAGTGGCGCGCGCCCGCTCTGCATCAGTGTGTACCTGCACCGCCACCACAGCTGGTATACTCGACGAGCCGCTCCATTGTGCCCTCACTCGAGCCGCGCAACGCGGAGCACGCGGACCGGCAAACGTGACGTTCAGAGGCGCGTTGTATATTGTATACACTTTACTGTATCGGGCAAGTCAAGGATTATTCTTTTTGTTTTCGAGTTTCTCTAAAATTCAAGGAATAATGGAGGAGGAGCTCGATTGAAGAGTCAATATCGAAAGTGCGGAAGAGAGAAGAAAGTGTCGGTACATGAATTGGGAGTGAAAGAAAGAAAGAAGGAAAAATTTGAATTTTTATATAATAGAGCGGAGGAACGCGAGATAAAAACTTTGATTAACTCCGGCACGAGACACTGCAAACTTGATAAAACTGAAGATAACAGCGTCCGCAAACAAGAAGGAGACGAAGAAGTAGAAGGAAATCCTTCGAAGAAATTTAAAACTCTCCGTTGATGAGCAGCGGCAAACTCACGCCGCAAACTTCCGAGGCAGCAGCAGCAGCAGAAGAAGAAGAGGAGGTCGCCGGCGACAGGTGACGGGCGCGTCGCTCTTCTCTAAACAGGTGAGTCGTGAATTCGTATTTTCCGCATGTGTGTGTGTGCGTGTGTTTACGAGGGCTCAACTCTTTAGCGTCGAGCGACAGCATAGAGTTATGATGGAACAGTTGAGAGAGGATTACACGCGGACGTATTTCACCGGGTATTTCTGTAGAGATGACGGGGATAATTAGCCCTTGACAACGAAATTTCGAATGAGTACGCATATTGATTCCGAGTTCGACGCGAGTCTGTGTATGACACATCAACGACTTTGTCACTCGTGTATTGACTATAACGCTGTAGCGGATTTTCAATTATGCAAATTTCTGCAGAATTCATTCATTTTTCCCGTGTACTAATGTTTCATTTATTTTTCACTTGTGTGCATTATTAATAGCCCGAATTTCACGCGGTGGAAACACAAACAAAAATATATCCAACGTTCCATTAGCAAATTAAATTTTTCATTTGATGCATTGATGCACCATCAAAATAGCGAACATGTATACATATACACGTAACGGGGATTAATTGAAGGACGTGCTGACATCCAGCATTCGTTCATCTCTAATCCAAATCTCTTTCCATTTCATCTGTATATACATCATCAAAAAGCTCTAGCGCCAGTATTATACACGTTTCGCTCGCGTTCATTAACCGATCAGTAGCTATGTAGCCTCGGTTCCATAAAAGCGCTATCGAAAAATTAGCTCCGCTTCCATTTTCATCGGGACCATTAAAATCCGATAGAACCGTTTGCGCTTACACCGATCGATAAATTGTTATAGGAACGAATGAAGCGCGCAATAATTTTTTCCAACGCGCGCCCGCTATATACTCTCCGATCGTAATTAAAACTTGATATTCCACGCAAGCAGAGGAAATATATGTATATAATAAAACGTGTGTACTCATCCCGATAAGAATCTCGCAGCGAGTCGTCTGCTCGTTACGAAAAGCACGGCAAGGGTTATGATGATAATAATAACAGTCGTCGTCGTCGTCGTCGTCGCGACTCCTTTTTCACGGCCTATCTAAGGTCTCTGTCAGTTTTGTAACGCAGCGATATTACGCTGAGTAACCTTAGTTTTTCGTAATTTACGAGCGGAGCTAAGTGCTACGTGCTGGCTGTTTGTTATGCTTCGTCTCTCTACTGTCTCTGAGCTATATTATGCTAAGATTGGAAATGAGTGGAAAGTTCGGGGTTATACATAGCTATAGCGCGCTCGAGATTAGATCGGGTTGCGAACAATTTTTTCGCTCTTTGGGACGATTCTATAACGTCTCGACGTGTCAATGCGATAAATATAAGGATTTAATTGGCCGAGACAGTTGAAGGTTGCATTATAGGATTCGAGCTGTGTCCAAATTTTCCATATGGGTTCAAAGGACACTTTGAAATCAAATTAGAGGCAAGGTCACGGTGTAGAAGTTCGGATAATTATATACATTATACTAAAAGATTCTGCGGTGTGATATGAAGGCACTACAGCAATAGCAAATTCTTAGTTCTTGGAACCTGAAGAATTTGAAAAAGCGTATAAGTATACACAAAACATAGTAATAAGCAGTGAGAATCGTATCAAAACGTGACGGAATTCCAGCAGCAGCGACGCATTGTAACGATAAAAGACCTTCCACACGACAGACGAGTCGCGCAAACGGGAAGAGGAAAAGAAGAATGAATGTACCGCAACGAAGACACACGCGAGGGTCTTCGCTCTGTCGCTCATTCGGTGAAACGCACAAAAGACGCGTGTCGCCTCTTGAATATTCAAACTTCCGAGGAGTATAGTATCACACAAACTTGTGTATAAATAGCTGAGCAGCAGCAGCAGCAGCAGATAACCAAAAACGAAAGTAAACAAGCTAAAATCATCATCATCATTTCGAGTCAATGTCGAGCAATGAAGAAAGCAACGTAAAACCGCAGGAAAATCCAGTTTGTGTATACACATATATAAAACCGGTGAAAAACAAAGGCGGAATCGCGTGCAGTTGCGGCGACAGTGTATATATAAAGCGCTCTTTTGTGATGTGAAAGCGTGGCGGCGGCGTTTTCTTTACGCTCGCTGATCGCGCGCGCGCGCGCGTGCCTATTAGCCGTGGAGTTTCGGAAGTATATATACGAGTTCGAGGAAGTTTTTTTTATCTACAGACGCGGTTCGAGGATTCGCGCAGAGAAAAACGAAATTTTTCTGATGCTTGTTATGGAAGTTCCGATCGGTTCGGTTTATTTTGAGGAAATTATATCGGTTCGATGGTTCTGCAGATTTTCTTAGCCGTCGTATATTTCGAGGCGATTTACGTTTCTCGAATTTGATGGATGTCGGCCTGCAGTTTCTGCCGTATCTGTCTAACCAGATTATAAAATCGGAATTACCGCTGTTGAAGGTATAAGATTACTTAACACTACGCGGCTCGATTATGAAATGTAAGTCGTTCGATCTTTATTGGCTTACACTTTTTATCGAGTTTTTACAAACTTATTACATTCATAAATTGCGACTGATTACCGCAATTAATAGTGATTGTCATAATTCGCATAAGAAAATTGCTCAACCCTTTTCTAGTATATATATCCATACACTGTGTGTTGTAGTTATATTATACACTGCTTTATCCAGGTATAACGATCGAAAAATCAAAACTTTATAATTCAGAGAGAGCACACACAAAGTTTCGCGCAACTTTCCTTTTTATGATCGCCATAAGAATTTAAATCAAGCTTCAATTCGGTCAATGTATTCAACGGAAAACTATGGGCGATCCGCAATAAAAATATGTACAGCCATTTCCATTTTCGCATGCAAATTCTCGTATGCCCGAGCGGCCTCGCGAATTTGCATCCAATAAAAAATTGATTTCGCGAAAAATGAACCCGCAGCTTTCAGCGTCCATAAAACAAGGCTATAACATTTAAAAAAAAAAAAAAAAATGTCATTTCTCTCCTGCAAGCACCTTACGCACACTCGCCCTCCATAAATCACCACACAGACACACAGAGAGTCGCAAGAAGGGAATTAGCTTTATCGCGGCGCGTAACTCGAGCAAATCGGGAGCGCGAGCCTTGACCAATCTGTGGCAGCGAGAACGATAGCGAGAACGCGCCCGAGCGCAAGAGCGATAGCATCGGGCCGGCCTTTCGCCGGCCACTTTGCGCTCGATGGGTTATATATATAATGCAACTATATACAGTCTATTGGTTTGTTGACTTTTTCTTCTCCATTCTTATTGTATGCTTCGGGGTGTTGGATGGATTATATACTTGCAGCGTATTTCGCTGCAGGAGCTCACACGCGCAAGGATATAATTGAGAGCGACAGAGAGAGAGAAAAGGTATATCTCGGGTTATGTAAGTAGAAACAGACGAGTACGGCGAGCCGAGGTATATAAATGCTAAATAGGCACCGGTTTTACTGCAGCTGCCGTGTGTGTGTGTTGTAAAGTGTGCAAAAGATAACCAGAAACTATTTCAAATCTTCGTAACCAATGTCCTTTGCTATATGGTTTTGTGACGAAATTTTCTATGCATATTGCGCAGGGTACAATATGCTATTATTTTTTCAAAAGTGCGTGAGAGTGTCTTGTCCAATAGTCAGTATGGAATAGGTCGTCGTGAGACGGTTCTAAAGCGAGAAGATATAACCCTGCATAAATATAGTCTCTCTCGATCTCTCCTCGCTTTTAGAAATAATCGTGTACTTATAATAAGAAAACAAGTGTATATACATAATAGATTAATAAAAATCTCAAGCTCGGAAAATCGAACCGTCTCGCGGGAGAATTTAATAACGATAAAGATAATAATTCCCTCTGTAATCAGATCAGTGTCCATGAGAAACGGAGAGAAAACGAAACTGCGCCAATATAATCCAGCTAATTTTCATTATATATCTCCTCATAATTACGCAACGTCCGCGCACAACCTAAAACC
Organism: Cecidostiba fungosa; assembly: GCA_900474305.1. Taxonomy (NCBI): domain Eukaryota; kingdom Metazoa; phylum Arthropoda; class Insecta; order Hymenoptera; family Pteromalidae; genus Cecidostiba; species Cecidostiba fungosa. The sequence goes on along the minus strand of UCOJ01000507.1, from coordinate 6,974 downwards.
TACACACACACACACATACATACATACAGAATAGAAAAAAAAAGAAAAAAAATGGCAACACAAAACCCGCTCGGCGAACCCCACTTATTTTTCTCCCGCTCACCCGCGAGCTATAGCACGAGACAACTATTTCCCTCGCGCGCGCTCTCCGTCGTTACGAAATAACGTGTATATATCCCGCGCGCTCGCGGACTTTGATCCGCCTCGGATATACATTAGAAGCCGACTCTACTGCTGCTGTTGCAGTTATCTCGTCCGATCCCGTAGGGCCTGAAACGCCTCGATTTATAAAGCGAGTTCCGGCTATATTGTATGTATATAATACACAAGCGGAAAATCGCAAGTCGCCGTTTGTGTGTGTATCAATTTCCGACGGATGGTTTGTGGGCCGGTCGTATATATAGTGGCCGTTTAGAGGTTTATTGGCCAGAGGAGATGTAGAGAGAGAGAGAGAGACTTCGATGCGCGCTCGAGGATAAAACTTGTCAAATGCCTTCCCTCGCGGGAAATCGCCTATTGTTTAGGCCTTTATGGGACCACGTGCGAATGATAAGCTTTATCGTCGGCGGTGCAGTTGCTCTTTGGTGCGAGAATATACTGGTGCTTTTTATTTTTAGGTGCTTGCTTATTGTTAAGGACGTTTTCTAATACGTGTATTTAGAGTTGATGATGCGTCGGGTATTCGATGTGACTAGAAAGTGTATAATTGTGATGGGGATCGATTATAGAATTTGGAAGTGGTTCGACGATTTCGTCTTAATGCGGACAATTTGAGAAATGGAATTGATAGCCTATTTTAGTATCTATTATTTCATTAATAGTAAGTGTAGACTTGATTTTCTTTAAAGAAAAAAGGTGCATCGGCTATGCACGATTTTTATAACGGAATTCGTTCAGACCATCAATTACTATTATTTTGTTTTGACAGGAATGAAGTTTCTTTCATTTCTCGCGCATGGAGCACGTTATTGTGATTTATTTTATAACTTTTGGCCGAGTATATAACATATATATCTACGAATGCTCGATCAAAATTTCATGCTGAATTTACGTAAGATAAAAGTACGAGCTACACACGTTGACGGCATGGAAGCTCAAATTTAATATTTTTCACAGAAAATCATTTATATTTTAAAATATTCAGTATATATAAAAGCGGAGGATTCTAAGCAGTCATATAAATTATTCCGCAATAAGACTCGAGAGTGAAATCCGAATATTAATAATTTAATTTAATGCATTAAGAGCAGCGTGGCAATCCGTTCAGCCATTCCTCGAATAAGTAATTTCAAATCTCTCAATTTATTCAAACGCCTGAGCATTACCAGCGAGAAGTAATCTCGTTAGAAAATATAATCAATCATGCAAGGGTCGATGATGAAATTACTTCACTCCACCTTGTCATCGGAAAGAAAAAAGCAATTTCTGCAAGAACGATCAGCCATAAGAAGAAAAAAAAAATTCCACTCGCAATATGAACTATATAATCCACTCCCCAGAGATCAGCTCCGATCTGCGATGCGCACAAAGTCGAGCAGGCTCGATGTTATCTCTCCCTCAAAACAACCACCGCGTGTGTCCGGCGAGAAAGTTGACACTATTGTCCTCCCCATTATTACGCGCTACCATATAGAGTCCGCGAGCGGTCCATAAACGAAATAACACACTAGGTAGGTAGGTACTATACGTGTCCGCGAAAACTCGTCTGGTAATAAACGCGGTATATAAGTACCTATACACAGCACCATCAGAGTAGCGCGTACATAATAGACGGACACACACACACACACTGTAAAAGGAAATCAGCCGCTAGCGATATACCAACGATTTTCGCACGATATTGCGCGCGAGCCGTCGTAAAAGCCGGCAATCTGCATATATGTAGTACGTATATGTGTGTGTGTATATATACGCGAGAGAGCTGTTTGATAATTTTCTAGGGAGAACCAGTTCTCTTTCTCCGAGCGCGGAAAAATTGACGCTAGTCCCTTACGTAAGCTCGCTCTCGAGCTCGGTTAATTATTACAATTACAATGGCCCGAAGATTATGCCTTTTCCTGGAGATGCGCGCACGTGTGTGTGTGTGTGTGCATACACGTAGGTGGATTTAATTTTTCTCGAGGATGATTGGCTCCTCGCACTGCAGGTGCGAGGAAAAAAGCAAAATTGGTCTGCGAGATTACTTCTGTATATGTGCGATTAAAATAGTCTCCGATGGAGTAATTGAACATAAGCGTATGTAACACACAGCTATTGTGTCCAGTGTTTGCCTTGCAAAATCATTCCTGAGAGTGTATGTTAGTAAAACGTTAAGTGATACCTGCTCGAGAATTTTCTTGGAAATCGTATGCGTACTTCTCATTGAGGTATCGGCCTATTATTCTCGATCGATCAATTAGAAAGGCCAGACACGTCGATCTCAACAATGTCTCTCTCGTGCATCGCGTGAATAAATTACTCAAGTCGGCTATACGGTATAAAAAATACGCCATAATCGAAATACATATATACACAACTTGACGAAGCAGCCGAAAATTAGTCAATCAAACCATCCGACACATCCGCTAATTCGACAAGTTCGAAACTCCTCCATCTTAACGGAAGCCGTCAGAGTATATACCGCCGAAACTCACGATCACATCTGATGCACACGGCAACTCGCGTGATGAACGCCTGCTGCACATATATAACCGTCTAGAAGTCCGCGTCTCTCGAACTTGATTCCGCGCTAGCTGTTACAAACTCATCCTTCTCTTTCTATATTGCGCGATGTGCTCACGTAATATAACACAACGCGGCGTCTTTTTCCGTAGCCGAGGGAAATTGTGCGGTATAACGATGAGTATGTGTATATGTGTGTGCGTTTAATGAGGTGAAGGGAGAATGGAAGGGGGGGGGAGTGATGTGATTAATGGTCACGATTGCGATTGTCGGCCGCGTGGGCGAAGGGAGGATATGCAGAGAAGAGTTATGACGCGTTTAGATTAATTGAAAGATGAGTGAGCTGGACTTACACTGTATTGCGAGGAGGATTATTGATTGTTGTGTTGCTTTTTCGACTCACCTGTAACAGAAAGAAAGGGTACGTTTGGTTTTAATTATTTTCACGTAATTAAGTAATAATCGCGGGTAATAACGAAATCAAACTATATCGCAATAATATAACCCAGTGAATTTCTCCAAGGGATGACTCGAGATAGTTACGCTCACTGGACTCACTTTTTCCCTTATCGCAGCACGCGCATCGCGCGCACATTGCGCAAGTTTTTATTGCCCTCTTCCCTACTGCCGTCTACTGTATATACAGAGACGCGTGAAACTTTTAAAACGCGCGGGGCTATATACTGCAGCTTCGTATTGCTCGACTCGCTCGCGCGCGACTATATTTCATTAGAATACACGTATACAGTATACAGCGCTCGCGACTCGTAACTTTATAATATTGCTGAAATATTTGACGTTTCGCGGAGAGAGAGATATATACATATATGCCGTATAGTGAGTTCCGAGCAATTTGTCGGAGCTGCTCTGTTTTACGTTTGCAGTTGTGTCGTATTTTTTTTTTACGGCACATATAGCGAGTGTAAACGTGTGTGATATTATGCTAATTTTCGCGTGTATATCGAGGGGAAACGAGATATATACGTGATGGCGCAAGAATAATAAATTTTGAAAATGCAGACGATGTTTTTTTTTGTATATATGATACTCGTCATTATAATGTGTGCAATATAATGTTGCAGCGGTGTTGTGAAAACTCGATCGTTTATTCTGCACTGGCTTAATTAATTTATAATTTGCGATTACATGGTAATTGGAAATTTTCCAGATTCGCGAGCAGAATTATTATTACATGCTGATGCGAATGCGTTGTTATTACTGATTGATCGAAACGAAATTAATTATTGCGAGAGTGAAAGCGCCAATTCCAGCTGTTGATATTTTTTTTCGCGATAATTTTATTTGAAAATTCAGGCACCGTCGTTACATATAACAATGATAATGATTATACTTCAACATTATTCAATAAAATTGTATAATCCAACACATAATCAAGGCAGGAAAGCAGTATATGCACAGTCTATTTCTTCTTTTCGTTAAATAGAAAATAGACTTCTTTATAATCCAGTGCACGTATAATAATCACAAAACGAGGAAGTGACTAGCGGCACACTCGTAGAGAATATACATTTTACGACTGCAGTCCAGTGCAACTCTTTCTCTAATAAAACTTTCAAACGATATTCTACGTCGGGCCAAAAATTATATCAGTCGCTATGCATTCAAATTTTTCGCCCGATTTCTTCGACCCAGATGCACAGAGAGCGGCGGCGAGGAATACAAAAGCCCGGGGAGAAAATGATAATTCACGCAAATTTCATGGTAAAAATAATCCACTGCAATATTATAACGTTTTAGAAAACGCCGAACGATGAATATGTAGCACAGGTAATTTTCGGTTGTAAAGATTAGGCGTCGAAAGTTCGAAACCAAAAAGTGCGGGTACCGCAGCCTATAGTGTATATCATTAAGTATATACCCGTAAAAAAAGGAAGTTTGTCAGGCCCGTAAAAGTTCTTATCGTCGCGTAAAGGCCGCTAATGAAAATATCCATATACCTATAAAGGCGGAAGTCGAAAAACTGCCTCGAAAAATTAATACACGCCGTACAAGTCCAACAAATTACACCCGTAGATCCCAACTTTCCACGGCATTACCGACCGAAATTTTCAGTTGTTACGAGCGCGTCGCCGCCGCCGCCGCTCTCGAGGCAAAAAGAAAACATAAAAGAGAGGCGCAATGCACTTTGTCACGGAAAACTGTACTTCCGCAACTGTAAATCGCGGCGATTTTTTGCACACACCCCACAGCGCGCGAGTCTTTCTATCAATCACACGTACGATTACTCGCGTTCTATCAAATGTCGGGGGATATATAAAAGATTTTAAAAATAAAAAGAGCGGGAAATCGTTAACGATCCGTGAAACGCACAGCGAGGTGACTCGCGTAATTGTCGCTGCGCATATACGAGTCCTGTTGGATTTTCTCGGAGCAGGGAATTATTTGATAAGATGATTGCAATATACTTTGTTTATTAAAATTATGTGAACAATGATGAAACGGAAGCCACCTACTATACAAACAGCTCACTGCCGGCGACAGAGAGAATATGGAGTAGCTCAGATTAAAGGATATAGTAATGACCGCGGCGCGGTACACATAAAGCGTGTCTATCCAATATCCGACCTCGAGAGATCTATACCGCTGGCGTTTATAACTATGAAGCGAGAGAGAGAGAGAGATAAGTAGGTCGATCATTTCGTCCGCATCGATTATACAGTCGGCGAAAGGGAGAACCCCATAAGGCGTATATATACACGGAGACACGTATGTATATGTAGGTGGCTCGTGTACCGCAGTGATGATTGGAGAGGCTGGGGTATACGGTTTCGATTTCTAGCAGCGAACCCCCTTTATATAGGTGAAACTGCGCTTATAGCTGCGGTTTCGTCGCGGCTTATTATAACGAAGCCTGTCAGAAGGTCTTATTTTTTGCTTCTTCACTTTGGCTCTCTCCTGGGTGGGTCTCTCTTTCTAAGATGGAAAAATTATTCCGGCTGCGATCGGTATCGCGAGTTGGTTTTCCAATTATACCGATTTTTCGTTTGTCTCTTCAAAGATTTATGTGAGAAAATGCGATTCCAGTGAAATTAGATTCGATGTATTATTTTCGGATATAGTTATACAAACTGTATACAAGAGAATCGGTACACCCGATATAACCGTTGTCGAATCGTTCTGTAATTCGATAATCTCCCGTAACGTAAAACAAATTGAATAATAACGATCGACGTAAGAACCGATGTAAATTAGAGTATTATAAGAAACCAGCGCGAAAAAGCACCACGAAGGCATTAAAATTCCCAATGCGCTCCACGCTCAGCAGAGAGCAGTCGACTTGCATATGCATGAAAATTACGTATATAGGTACCCGCCCATATTATCTACTTTCACACACACACACAGTATATATATAAACTCTGACCCGCATTTCTCCAACCACCAAAGAGGACTACACTCCCCCAGTTCTTATCTCTATCAGTCTTTCCCCGCGAGACATCGTCACATGTAATCTGGATCGGCGCCGATCATGCAAATAACCTCACCATATATAAACATATATATATATACCGAGACAGAACGTGTCTGACTGCAAAAAGGAAAAAAAGAACGAGCCACGCGCCACGGGAGTCGCAGCTCTCTTTCACCGTGAGCCCGGAATAGGCGCAGCGACACACACACACGGTGTGACGTAATAACGGCTCGTCGAGACTTCCTGATCCACGCCCGAGTATAGACCGCGGGATTATTGTTCGCCGCCGTCACGACCGGCTCTCCGATGGCTGGAGAAATGCCCCTTTTTAGAGACTACACGACCGGGTTGTGTCGTGGCCTGTTACGTGTCCGACGAGTATACAAACAGTGTCCGCTTGTGTTTTTGAGGAGGATTATTCGATGCGAGTACATGAAGCTGCAGCTTTTCTCGCTTCGGGGATTTTACATGTATTAGAAAGAATCTTAATGGCGCTGATAAGTAGCTATACACGCCGATGATCGAGAAGAAAATCGATCGCGATGAGATTAGGTAGTTTAGCGTGATTGGTCTAGACAGCTGCGCTGCTGCTGCTGCTGCTGCTGCTGCAACCACGCGTTTCTCACGTTACATACGCCAAGTATAGATATACTCTTTTACTTTTCATGCGTTATGGGGTCACCGCTATAACGATCTGTATAAATGGGGAGTAGCCGATAGAATGTTTTATGCAAATAGCACTCGAAATCAATTAATTTATATATACAACACTGCTCGATTTTTCATCGCATATCGGTAGCTTTCGAATATTTGAGCCTTTTCAGTCGAAATTCTTCATTTCTGTTTTTGACTCTGTTAACGGTGCGGCCCTGAAATATAG